>JAYXIM010055697.1:0-11303 GCA_037575425.1 Anastrepha fraterculus | reverse complement strand
TTGGAAAACTAGGTTTTATTAGATCAATATGTTCATTAGTATACTTAACAATACGATTTATAACAACTTCAGTAAAAAATAATCTCCAAACCTCGCCTATTTCCTTCAAGTTTTATGCTGCTTTTCTAGGCCCTGGCAGTTGAGTGACTATATTCCTAGCGAGACGTCTTACACGATTTGACGGAGCATCATTATTCCACCTAGTGTGTCCATCTTTACCAAGATAAAATTCTCTATCATCTATCTCATTCAACTCCTCGTCGATTTCTTCATCATCTGCTTGCTCGGTATCATAACTTTCTACATCTCATGCAACAAAGTCTTCAACGTCGCTGTCATTTTCATCCTCATAATCAGAAGTAGAATTTTTTTTCTCCAAAAGTAGTCTGATTTGCTCTTCATTCATTATAATATTAAAAAGTACCTACAAAATAGTAAAACGTAAAAAAATAAGAAAGAAACAAAAAACAAAATAACTGCTTTAACTTCACAAAAAATTACACATATACCCGCGTCGGTCTCACAGACCAATTTTTATAAAATTCACCAACACGCCTGTCTAGTGCAAACGCCAAATCAACACTAATATAGAGCTTGCAAGAAAACCGGAAGCTAGCAGTAAATTCAACTTTGTAGAGTTTCTGGAAAAACAAAAATTTACATAAAATCATTTTCTCGGTCTCACAGACCAACGCGCGGGTATAGGAAGGTTAATAGAGTAGTCCCCGCACAGCTGTTGATAGCAAATGGTGTAGGTGTGGCAAGCAAATTATGCCAGTACGCGTACAACAATTTATGTTGCAAATGTATATACTGGCGTATGTAAGTGTGAAAATATATATTCTGGTACATGGTAGGGATATAAGTGTGCGTGTACACCTGTGTGCAAAGTAATAGCATTTAATCCGTGATTAAAAGTCATTCCAAGTGTGACCAGATGTTTTTCAAAACATGCACACAACACGCAAAGGACCTCAGTTTTTCCTGTGAAATGGAAACAACAACGACTAGTCTTACTGCCGAAGCCTGGAAAAGCTCCGGAAGATCATTCATCGTACAAGCCCCTAGGTATGCTGGATAGGTTGGGTTAGGTAGTGATGGTTGCCCAGAGAGCGGACCCACTTGGACGAAAGAAGTTTGGTTCATCCTTTGTGATACCATTGCAAGAGGGGGGAAAGGAGTGAAGGAAAGGGACGATAGGACGAAAGGGAAAGGAGGGACAGGGTTGAGTGTTTGTGCACTATGAACGGTGACTAGTCTGCGGTTGTGCTAGCCTCTTTATGCCTCTTATGCTATATCAGCAGGCGCAGAAAGGAAATGAGAACCAAGATGCTTAATTCTTAGTGCCGCGAGAGCTGGGCAGCTAAGGAGTAGGTGCTGAGATGATTCCACCTCATCCTCCATATAGCTGACGCAAAAAGGACTCGAAGTGATTCCCAGTCTCACGACATGTGTACCCCGCGGGCAGGGCCCAGTGAGGATGCCCACGAAATTTGATAGATGAGATTTTGTCATTCTCAGAATATCTCTCGAACGCCTCGTATCCAAACGTGCCCAGAAGGACTTCGCGACCCTACACGTTCGTGTACTTACCCAGCGCTCGCTAAGTTGGTGCAAAGGCCATCCTTCCAGGAATAGAGCGCAGGTTGTCAAGGGGATCCCGAACCTCTTCTTTCGCGGGCACGCCGCCTCACAGGTCCCCTGTCTGGCCAGCTCGTCGGCTTCGCAGTTTCCAGCAATGCCACTGTGACCAGGTACGCACCGTCTACAGCAGTACTCAGAAAGCCATTGTATATACGTAAATCCATTATAAATATCGTACATCCTTTTTTGTGTTTGGCCGAGCTTCTCCTCCTATTTGTGGCGTGCGTCTTGATGTTGTTCCACAAATGGAGGGATCTACAGTTTCAAGCCGACTCCGAACGGCAGATATTTTTTATGAGGAGCCTTTTCATGGCAGAAATACACTCGCAGGCTTGCCATTGCCTGCCGAGGGGCGGCCGCTATTAGAAAACACTTTTTTTCATTTTGGTCTTTCACCGAGATTTGAAACTACGTTCTCTCTGAATTCCGAAAGGCAGTCATGCTCCAACCCATTCGGCTACGGCGGTCACCTAGAAAGCCATGCAGGTCTATTAACTCGCCAATAAGGCTTTACAAAGCATCGCAGTGCAATAGATGCAATACTAGAAGTGCGAAATATGATATTAAAAAATGCTCTCTATTTGATAGAATACGGCTAGGAGGTACCAAAAAATACTGCACAGTTGTGACTAAATGAGATCAAATGCTGATTGTACAGCAGAGTATGAATGTGCCGATCTTTCTGCTAACGCTATTTGCATCATACTTTTTTTTCTAAGGAAGTTAAAAAGAAAATGTCAGAAACATCATCACATATGCCGTCGCACCAGTGATATGTGGGGCATGCTCCCGATAACTCTATAAAAATCCCCTTTCTCGGCTGAATTCGGCTCTGGGACCGTGGTAACATTTTATCAAGGTGAGCCACATTTATGTCTATTGACACGAAAGGTTCCTCTTGTATGGGCGTATGGATGTTATATGCGGCAGATAGTATCCATTTACTTCCATACTTTGAAACCAGAATCCTTTCGCGTGATAGAGACGAAGGCTGCAAAAGCTATAGGTTAACTGAATGAGTTCCCTAAGGCTCAGTATTAGAACCGGCTCTATGGAACGTCATGTACGGTGGGGTTCTACGCGTCGAACAGCACAAGCAAGCGAGTATTATCAAAAATGCATATGATATAGCTGTGGTAGTCGTAGGAAAATGCTCAAAGAGGACTCACGAGGATAGAGGACACCGTCAATAAAATCAATATGGTCACACTATAACATCAGCGGATGTCATAAAACAACTAGGGTTGATGACTGACAGGGGACTCAGAGACTAAAACACATTTGGAATACGTAAGCCAAAACAACAAATGAGAGTTAGTAAGCGTTTGCAACTCAGTAATGCTTTACATTGTGGAAGTGTGGGCCGACATAGTCAAATATCCGAATTACTTGAGGCAGGCTAAACCGGTGTACAGATTATGCAATATTAGAATCATTAGCGAATGGGTCTGGTGGTGAACGTGGACAAAACGAGGTACCTCTTATCATCAAACAAACAGCCGGAGCACTCGCGTATCGGCACCCACGTCGCTGTTGACAGTTATGATTTCGAGGTTGTAAAAGACTTTGTTTATTTAGGAACCAGCATTAACACCGATAACAATGTCAGCCTGGAGATCCACCATAGAGTCTCTATTGCCAACTTTGGACTAAGTAGGCAACTGAGCAGTAAAGTCCTCTCTCGACGAACAAAACTAACACTCTACAAGGCTCTCATTATGCCCGTCCTAACGTGTGGCGAAGAAGCGTGGACGATGACAACATCCGATGAAGCGATGCTTGGAGTGTTTGAGAGAAAGATTCTGCGCAAGATTTTTGGACCTTTGCACGTTGGCAACGGCGAATATCGCAGACGATGGAACGATGACCTGTATAAGCTTTACGACGACATAGACATAGCGCAGCGAATAAAGATCCAGCGGCTACGTTGGCTGAGTCATGTCGTCCGAATGGATACAAACGCTCCGGCTCTGAAAGTATTCGATGCGGTACAAGCTGATGGTAGCAGCTGCATTTTAAATATCAGGTGAAGAAAGACTTGGCACACAAACCTTCCGTTTTGCCAATACTGTCAAGGAAAATATGAAACTCCTGAGCAAGCCCTGTTGGAATGTTCTACATAGATTTGATGGGGAACGAAGAATGTGGCGCTCAAATATTGGGTAGAGCATAACAGCTGCAGCCTAGCACAATTAATGAATGAATCCGAAGAAACATGAAACTATGGCTGTGACGTAGCCTCAACAATTATGCACAGGCTGAGACACGATGATATTGAATGCAGACAAAATAAGTGAATAATCACATCCTGTCCACTCGATGGAATATCTGAACTGGTAGTACCGAAAGGAAATAGCATATAAAAAAAAAAATAAAATAAATAAAAAAGTAAAATAAAATAATAAGAACGCGACATATTGCAAAGCTTGATTATCATTTATGTAAGAAGGAAGACGGTGTTTCCTTAACTGCTACTCGCGACAGACTTCTCTTTGATTTTCTCTATCCTCGTTCGCCGTGGCTGCCTTACAGCTTGGGTTACCACCCTCCACATTTATATTTTATTTAATTTTTTTATTGTTTTATAAAAATATAGTTAACATTAAAACAAACGTCATGCAACTTAGAGTTGTCTTGGTCTTTTAATTCCCATTATAATTTCGACCTTTGAGAAAGAAATCTGATTATGCAATTTTGTAGACCTTGAAAATTTGATGTAAAAAAATGCAGGTTTGTAGAGGCTCAAAAATTATGTTGATTTTATACAGCTTTTTTCTGGCGGTCTTTGCATTTCCTCCATATAAAAAGAAATTTCGAGCATTCGTTCTAAGGAAAAAAATGCATAACACCTTCACCAAAACAAAAATTATAAAAAATCAACGCGATTTTCGAGTCACTTTAAATTAGGTAAGATTCTTTATGAGGCTTGCACTCCCCTTATTAAACTCAGGATGGAGTTTGGTTGGATTGAGTGTTCGTGTCTTTGCTCTGGTTGCAGTTGTCCAAGGTGTCTCAACCTTCTTTCCGCTGTAGAGCTGTATTCCAGGAGAAGCAGTGGAGTCTCCTGAGAGTGGCCTGTAAGAATGCCCGCGAGAAGTCTCTGTTTAACCTTGTGGAGGGTTATGAGAGTGTGAACACTTTTTTGGTTATAGTCACCTAGTAGGGACTTCGCCTGGCGTTCACTTTAAACTGTCACATCTTCCCAATGCGGCTATAGACTCTAAAAATATATTCCCAGAATTTGTCTGAAAATTTTCCAAAAAGTTTGAAATTTTGATGAATTTTTTTTAAATTATATTTTTTATCAAAAAAAAAAAAAATAGGGTCAGTAATCAAAGCACGCTGCTATTTTAGTGAACACAGGTGTATGGATGAATGTGTAAGGCAGTCTTCTAAATAAAAGCGATTTATTGAGTGAGAGCAACAAATAATTTTGCGTTTGTTTTCCAATGCCTTTTTGTATTTTTGCTATATTTCCCATTTGTTTAGGGTTCCCTAATTTACTCTGAATTGTGAATGATTTCATGTGCTTCGTTGGTTTTTATGTTTGAAATTTTTATGGACTGCCAACACCATTTTAAGGATTTAGGAATTGATTTGCTAAATATTTGAAGCAAGTACGAAGTGAATGGATGTGAATGGATGCTAGAGGCTGATGTATTGGTATTGAGTGATTAAAAAATCCTAAATTGCCCGAGTTATAGCGGCGAATGAATAATAAACTCTGCGTATGTGAGACGAATTGATAATTTTGACACAATCAAAATGAACTTGCTCGAAAATTCTTGAGTGTAGGCAAAAAGTTGAGTAGAAATCAGCGAATTAAACGAATTATTTATTAATTTATAATTTATATTACTTAGAACTAACGTTGGATATTCTACCTACACACAAAAGAGTTTATTTCGAATGCTCTGACTTAGGCCATTTTAGAGAGAGAAAGAGAGAGACAAATATCGTGCCTCCATAATAAATATGTCGGGCCCTAATAGTATAAAGAAGATGCAAATATTAAATTAGGGAGATCAGTGCTGATTAAATATTACCTTTAAATGTGACACCGAGAAAAGTTTGATATCAAGATAGCCCGATCGAGAAGATGTGCTACCGATCGTCAGGCATAGCTTAAAACTAGGTAGAAAATATAGTTTGAAGTTTTCAAGCCTGCATATGTACTTTTTAGGCGTCTAAAGTGGCAATTTTCAACCTTAAATGTAGGCAAATTATTTTGCAGCAAATCTGATAAGCATTACGGTTCTTAAAAACATATCGTCTTTGTAGGTAGTCGAGTTGCGATTAAGTTATTACAACATCGAGAATGTCGAAGATCTCTTCTACTCTCTCTGCGAATTAAAGAAGGGAATTAACGCAGTGGCGTACGCGGATGACATAGTGCTTATGGTTTCAGAAATGTTTCCAACCATAATCAATGAGATTATAGAAGGAGCTCTGGGATTACTCAACAATTGGGCCACAGAGAGGAGCTGGAAATGCTTAGTCATTGGCTTGAAATTACTCTCCCGGTCATAGGAACATACAGGGTAATGAGATAGCAGATGAGGTTTAGCAAGAAAAGGTTCGACACTAGACAAAGCAGAGGCGGTGGCAGTCTCCACCCCACTCAACACAATAAAAGCATCCATTGCCCCTCACTATCATGCTTTAGCCTAGAGAGTGGAAGCAATAAACTATATGCGCTACAACAAGAAAAACATGCCGTCGTACAACATCCAGAGAACGAATTCTCGCCCAAACATCTCACGTATCAATGCAACCCTTACAGATTATTGGAAGGTAGGGGATTATGCAGCCAGACTCAACCTCCCTTTCAATCCCATTTGCAGAAGCTGTCCAGCAGGAGGGTGAAGGAAAGTCTTTGCCATTACTTACGTGAATGACAATGAGCCCATAGAAAATGGTTCCTTATCAGTCCAACCAGCCTCCTACAGTTCCCTCTACTTAGTGACAGGAGGAACTGCGACAGTCGGTCGGACATGACAGGTAACATCAGTTTTGACCATCTGCAGCCTCTCTCAGCCTACGAATCTCGCTTGTGGGTTAGAGTGATCCGTTTGCTAACCGGGGCTTTGTTGGCTGTCAAGGAAGTTGGCCTCAAAGCCCATTCTGGCTAAAGAGTCAGAGATCTCGTTATCCGTGGCTAGTCCCGAGACCCATGTTAGCATTAGGCTACCGTGCCTACCGAAAGTAGTTCAGCCTGGATTTACCGGACTCTACTACCCTTGAAGTGGGGCAGCTTGGCTATCGCTGCAGACACATATAGATCTGCCTCTCCATCTGTATTCCACAACAAAGTTCATCGCTTCTTGAACAGCAGACACCTCTGCTTGAAACACAAATACATGCATTCCAAGAGAAAAGTGCAGTTTTGTCCCGCGGGATTTCACATAGACCCCAGAGCCGGAGCCCTGCTCGGTCCTGGAGCCATCCGTGAAAACAAGAAAACAGTGTTTGCTGGGCTCATTTTCAGAATTTGACCACAGTGGAGCCTCTGGCAGCACCACATGGTATCTCTTGTCGAGCACGACTCTGTATGACTCCAATGCCGGACAGAGGCCGTACCAATTCCCATTGAGTTTCAGCATGCAGATGACATTCAAGACCTCTCCTTGGTTGAAAACATCAAGTGGTAGTAGACTGATCAGAGGATCCAATGCCGGACCTGAAATAGTCGGAAAGGCAGAAGGCTGTCAGTGCTTTGGATGTCTTTGCTTCAACATGTGACTTCCAAAGGAGTTTACTGTCGAGGATTATTCCAAGATATTCAGTTTCTTTGGATAGTTGGATTCTGGCTCCTTTTAGCTTTGGCAGAACGAGTCCATCAAGCTTCCATCTTCTGGTGAAAAGGGCAATGATACTGTGCAAATAGTTGGATTTCTGTAAATGTAGATATGTACAAAATGTGTGTGCTAAAGCATGTATGAATATTTTTGTATCTGTTTTTTGATTGAATAAAGCTAATAATAAATGTTATTGTCAACTTCCTATCACTTAAATCACTTAAATTTGCCTAGCAACTGTCACACGCCTACTCATAAAGAGTCTCTACGCTTGACAATGCTTTGAAGGACCCTTTTACTGGTAAATAAATAATATATTAATTAAATTATGCCACATGTCATTGGCTATTGTTGTGGAAAATAATCGTTGTGAAAGTGACACAGGCAGGCAGGCTGGCGTACTTGAAAACCGCGAAGTGCAAAGGGATGCAATAAATGACAATCAATTTAATTTTCATATTGAGTCGGTGTAAGTGTAGGGCAACGCTCTTAAATTGCTTTACATGGCTAATGAGTGCCTGCGAATGGCTTGGCCGATGGCTGTTTGGCGTATTTGTTTTTTGTTGTTTTTTTTTTTAGTTAGAGGGTGCAACTCTTGGACATAATTTAGTTATTACTCTGCACTAAAATGCGAAAAATCGCGAAGAATGGGAAGTTTTAATAAATCCGAAATACGTAGAACTGAATTTAGTTGCAATGTATGGCTCTTTTCCCACATTAACGTTGAATGACCGCGAACAATAAACTAATTGTCATATTAGAGATTACAAAGGAGAATTTCAAGCTCACAACCATTTCGGTAGATTTGGTAAGCCTTTAGTTCATACTCACCAAAATTTATTATTGTTTGTTTTTTCTGATATGTCTGATAAGTGATATTCCGCAATTCATTATATTTGAAATTTGTTTACTCCATAACTCCAAGAAGATTCATTCAATGTAAGAAATTTAAAAGACCAACGAATTGAGAAAATTTTACTATGTAATAAGTAGCTTAGTACGAGGCTCAGTGTGAATAGCCCTAACAAAATCTTTTAGTAATTTGGGAAAATTATTCTTACCAACAATTAATTAACTAAAAAACCACTAAAAATGGAAACAAAATGTTCTTCTTCTCAAATTAGTTAATAATTAATAATAATATAAATATAATTAATTAAATTAATGATTAATTAGAAAGATTAAAAAAAATTAATTAGTTACAATGTAAATAATAAAAAAAAAATTGGCCGTTGTAACTAACTACACTACCTGTACTTATTGTATTGGGTATAACTTCGTGAATTTTGAAGATTTTAAGTTAACACTTTTTTTTACGTACTTTCGAATATATCTGCTTCAAAAAAATGCAATAAAAAAAATGAATTTTTTGGAAAAATCACAATGGGGTTCCCCCTTAATTAAAAAAAAATGAAAAATTTCAAAAAAAAATTAATAAAAAAAAAAATTTTACGAAATTTTGAAATTAATTGTTAACAAATTTTTTTTTAATTTTAAGAGATAAGTGTTTTTGGAGCAAATAATTAATTTTAAGAAAAATTTTAAAATTAATTTCCGAAAAAACTTTTAAAATTTTTGCATTCAAATTTGTTGCTTACCACAAAATTTAAAAACCCTGTAATAAATTTTTAATAGCAACTAATTAATTTTAAGAAAAAATTTAAAAATTTCTAAAAATTAATTAATGTAAAAAAACATTAAATAATATTTCGAAATCAATTCTTTACCAAATTTTTTTTTAATTTTCAGATTAGTTTTTTTGGAGCAATTAATTCCTTTTAAGAAAAAAATTTGAAATTAATTCTTTGCCAAAGAGTTTTTTAAATTTTGGAATTAGTTCTTTACCAGCCATTAATTAACATTACGGAAATATTGGAAAATTTGTCAAAAATGAATTTATTTTAAAAAACGTTACACAAAATTTTGATATCAATTATAAACCAAAAAGTTTTTTTAATTTTCATATTAGTTTTTTTGAGCAATTAATTTGTTTTAGGAAACATTTTAAAATTATTTCTTTGCAAAAAATTTTTTAAATTATAAAATTAATGCCTTACTAGCAATTAACTAACTTTAAGAAAAAAATTAAAGATTTGCCAAAAACTAATTAATTCTAGGAAATATTAAAGCAGCAGCAGTAAAAAAAATTAAAAAATTTTTACATTAGTTTTTTAGCAGAAATTAAATAATATAACGAAAAATTTTGAAAACAATTCTTTACAAAAAAAAAAATTTTTTTTTAATTTTGAAATTAGTAGCAGGAAGTAATTAATTTTGAGAAAAATTTGTTGAATTATTTCTGAACCAAAAACTAATTTTGAAATTCTTTCTTTCCGAAAAAAGTAATTAATTTTTTAAAATAGTAAAATAGTTTTTGAAATTATTTAGGAAGGAGTAGTTAGTTTTAAGAAGAAATGTAAAAAATTTGAAATTAGTCCTTTACTTCATTTCAATGGGTAAAAATCGGGTTAAAACCAATTATTTCACACTGGTTATAAATCCTTCTTCCAAAGATATTCGTTTTAATTTTCGTAATAATAATAAAAAAATTTAATTAAGCCTTATAAACCTTCCACTTGCTTATCAAATACTCGTAGATGCCGCAAGGAAGCGCGCATCGATTATCGTTCGTACTATTTTTACTTGCGTTGCATATTCGCACGCACAGCATAATATGATTTGGTATTTATATGCACTTTGACAGACAGATAGACGTAAATTGCATGCCGCTATTAATTTCATATTTAAATGCTGACAACTTTGACAACCATTCATGGAAATCAATTGAGCATTCAATAAGCTTGTTTGCGATAGTTTACATGTGTGAGCGCGCTTATATATATATATGCGTATGTGAATGTGCATGTGTACGTGCATATATGCATACGAAACAAGGTGGTAGTGGCAGTTTGCAATCAAGCAAATGACAATTGCAGCAAAGGTATTTTCTGACAGCAAAAGTTGGTTATATATGAAAATTGCAATAAGGGTGGGTGGGAAGCTTTACAGCAATTCAACCATTCATATTTTATTTTGACACTAACGCTCTTTTCAGCTACCAACATTGACAGGACCCCAATTTAATTTATTCCTGATGCGAAATGGAAATATTTGCACTTGATTAATGAGAAATTTTGAAAACCCATTTCCGAATAACTAATTTCGTAGTAGCAAAAACACACCTGCATTTACGAATTATAGGTTTACGCGAAATATTATGAAATATAGAAACAATTTGCTTTGCTAGTCTTAGCTGCATTAAGTGCTCAAGGCGCTGTAAGGGCTGAAAAATGTGGCACATTTTGGAAGCTTTGTTTAGCGCTACAATTAAGTTCAAACAATTCTGAGCCATGCCTGTTAATTTTCATGTCATAAACTGTGTAAGTGATTGGTTATAAAGAAAATTTATATTAGGTGCGCAATTAAGTTCTCGCTGTTTTTTGATGAAAATACAACTTTACATGGTTACATACAACTGAAAAAATGGTTACAAGTGAATCATTGCAAGTATTGCCCATCGCTGGCTACTACTTTTCTCGTATGCCGTCGCAATAAAACTGTACATCTTTTGAGGCTATCCACGGATCAAGCCATTTTTCGATGTCTTCATATCACTGGAACTGCTGATCAGCTAGACTATATGCCATCGATCGGAACAGGTGATAATCGGATGGCGCAATATCTGGATAATATGGCGGGTGGAGTAGGATTTCCCATTTCCGTGTTTCGAGGTAGGTTTTAACGGGTTTGGCAACGTGAGGCCGAGCGCTGTCATGCTGTAGAATCACTTTTTCATGCCTCTCCGCGTATTGTGGCCGTTTCTCGTGCAGTGCTCGGCTCAATCGCATCAACTGAAGTCGA
>JAYXIM010055696.1:0-19928 GCA_037575425.1 Anastrepha fraterculus | reverse complement strand
ATGGATTTTTACACTTAACATTTTTCGTAATACCTGGACACAATAGAACGTACAAGTCATACTTTTTGTTAAGAAAATTGCTCCTGAGCTTAAGCTTACTTATTTGGAATCAGGCTCATTTTTATATTCTAATACTTTAAAATTATTGCTGGTCTTTTTATAAGTGTAAAATTTTATTTTACGTTTATATTTTAATGGTTATTACCATTAGGAGTGGATTTAGCACTGGGATCTGAAGTATTTATTGTGCCTCCCTCATGAATTCAGAGTATTTCTTCGAGCGCAACCTCAATAAATTTTAGTATTGGTACTGATAAAATATCTTCGATGAGGTATTTGACCCGCAAATGTATCAATGTTGGCTACGATACCGGCACAATATTGATGGTTTCATTTTTTTCCAATAGAATCCGATAGTTAAATTGGATTATACTCCCAGGTTAGTAAGATGATAATTCAATCTAAAATGCCGTGTTGGATCCGGCATTGATTCTAAAATTATTCTTACTCTAATTCCATACAATCTTTAAGTCTGTTTAGGTTTAAGTAACCTATCATTGACTTTATAGATAAGCCATTTAGATTGTGCCAGTATGATCTTCTTTGTATTTTCTCTACTTTCTGATCAAGAGACGAAAAGCCACCCTTACCTGGGTCAAACAATGGCTCTGGGTTTATAAATGGCTTGGTTAATTTATCTGCCATTTCATTCCCAGCAAATCCTATGAGTCCTGGAACCCATAGGCTATGTATCCGATTGTTCTGGCCTGAGATATTCAACTTTTTAATTAATATTATATTTTAGCATGCAATCTGATGTAACCTGGAAAGACTTGAGAGCCGTAACTGCTACTTGAGTGTCAGTAAATATAGTAATGCTTCTGTTGTTGTAGTTTCGTTCAAGGTAAAAGTGAGCACATCATTTAAGGAAACTGGCTACCGATTCCACTTCTTCACCCTCTATCATACATTTTTCGCTGCGCTAGAAATTATTGAAAAATCCACGCTTTAGTCACATTTCATCATTAAGCGCTACAACTGCTATTTTTGTTGTAAATGTCGTAAACGTTCTACGCAACACCTTTTCCAGAAATAAAATTCCTCACTTTCATGGTAGGAAAGTGCATTTAATCTTCTAAAGAGCTAGTGCCAGCCCATTGTTGGAGCTTCACGCTGAAATCGGCTATAGAGATAGAGTATCTATATTTGCTAGGAAATATCGATATTATATATTCAAATCCCTAATATATTGGTTGAGGGATCACAACTGAAAACAACTGCGAAATTATTCTCAAAACTTGTAGAGTCGTAAAAATTATTTTATCACTTAATTGTTTGCACTTTGCTTATTGATTCTTTGGAACTGTTTTTTTTGTTTTGTAGTTCTAGTTTGTATTCATGCAACTTGTTTAGCAGATGTTTAGCAACGGGTGTGTTTATGCATTTATAGAACTTCTTATAGGAAATTAGCTGTACAAGTAATTACATATTTTGGATATAAACATGTAGAATACCGCATAAGCATACCAATCGTGGACTTTGATTTGCAAAATCAAGGGTGCCATACGTGAAAGTTATAGAACATTTTTCTTAAATTACGGTGCATATAATCGTCTTTTCGAGCAGGCTATATCTAAGAAAATAGTATAAATGGACTAGGAAAGTCGAATTTTTCTGATTTTACGCTTACGAAATTGGCGGGATCCCGAGAGCTCGGGGTTAGTCCCGGGATTTAGATAATCCGGAGAGACGATTTTTTCGATTTTACGAGCTCGAAATTTTCGGGATCTTGTTATTGCCATCCCGAGATCCCGGGAATTGTCCCAGAACTTAGATAATCTTTATTTTGAAACCTCTTCATTCCAAAAATTAGAGAGAAGTCTCCTTCCTTATTAATAAATACCTTACACTAAACTAAAAATATTGCTTGGGGAATAAGTTCATACCATTTTTATATTTTCTTTTATTTTACAGCCATTTATTTGCTGTTAGGCAAAGGGTAAGTACTCATTCGGTAGAACTCTTTCTGCTCTGTTGATCGAATTGTTGAGTTATTTAATTTTTTATTAGTTTTGAGTCTTAGAAACGGAGTAACCACGAGGCAACATTTTCGACACCTGGTCTTCTTTGCTTCATCGAGGTAAAAAAACTGCCGAAACAGCTCGGTAAATACATTTGCGAAGTGTATGGAGAAGGTGTCAGAGGCGAGTCTGCAGCACGGAAATGGTTGCGAATTTTAGAGTGCAGGATGTCCGGGGACAGATTTAATAATTAAATGCTAAATTAAAAAAAAATTACTTATGCAAAAAGCTTATTTCAGTAACAAATAATTACAAAGAAGACAAGTGTGGATCTTAGTTTGTTTACTATTTCCAATAAATGTTAACCGTTACGTCGGAAACACTCTTCCAAACTGTCCTCGGTACTTTGTGCTACTCGCTGAAGAAATGATATCGGAATGCCGTTAACCTCATGGACGATGTTTTCTTTTAGTGCTGATATTTCGTCACTGGATTTATTTCATAGACTTTATTTTTGAGGCACTCCTACAAAACAAATCTATATGGGTAAGATCGACCAACCTCGATGACTAAGATCACCGAAGTCACCTTAGCGGCATATTTTAGAGCTACCCATATAGAAAAAATTCCTTATAGGTGAGATCGATCAACCTGGTTGGCCAGGATACGTCACCGTGGCGCTACCTCGCTTGAGCTATGTGTGTGAATCGAAGGAAGGATGTTCATATTATCATTGACAGAAAATAATGGTTCAGTAGGCGGCAATACAAGAAAGAAAGAAATTGCTCTTCCTCGACAATTTTCAAATAGTTATATTATTCCACTGCTTGAGCCTTTGAAGTGGCTGTTGATGCTTCAATAGTGGGTTCTGTCGTTTAGGTAACCAATAAGGGTAATTTTGCTAAATTTACGTTTCCATTTAAATGACAATGGGCTTTATCACTCCAAAACTAAGCATTTATCGTACGAAATCGCTCTATGCAAATTTGAACCGTTACTCTTAAGCGCTTGCACGATATATATATTTGAAGGGATGAAGTCTAAGATGTATGTATGTATATATTTGTAACTGGGGTTTCCAGTCTTTCACAAAATGAAGGGACCTACAATTTTGAGCTGTCTCCAAATGGGATGGCTTTTATAAAGAGATCTTTCAGGACAGAAATACTCTCGGAGATTTGCCTTGGGGGGCGTCTATAAATTACGTGAGGTGGTTTTTTCAATTTTCTGAAGGGTGAGATGTCGTGAGATTTTATTCAACCCCCTCCTCCATCCCCCAATCTCACGTGAGATTTTTCAAAACATGTCCATATGATTTTCAGTAAAATCATGTGCTCCTTCAACTTCGTTCTGATCTAGCCACTCTAAGCGATGACGCTTGCGCACAGTAACTCATTAGCTCATCTTGTGACAATCCGTGAGGGTCGCATTTTGCGGAACATACGCGCTTGCTTAGCTGGTGCAATGTGAGCTGCTCGCCTGTGCTCTGCAGCTCTTGTGATAGATGCGAAGTAAATACCGCATGTACTGCACCATATTTTCTCTAAATCATCACGTATTCTTGGGCAATAGAGATCAATAGGCGTGCTGATGAAGGCATTCAGCGGTTGAATCGGTACGCGTATTAGAAATGGAGCAAATGATTTTCCGTCATGTTCTTTAAAGTCCGGAATTGTCAAACGTCAACCTGAGTGATAGGGCGTTCGGCTCATAGGGGCGCGAAAACAACCAACGGGCTACACAGTACCGCAAATTCAGATTAAATTGAGCTATTTGGTATAAAACAAATATAGTGGTTTGTAAGTAGTAATGTATAACGTCGAAGTATGAATGAAATTATTTTCTTTTGAACGAATTAGTGAATGATCTTAATCATACTACGATTACGCTTGAGATTAAATCTTAAGCATGTACAATTTTTTTGTTTCAATCAGAAAAAAATTGCGTGATATTTGCCGAGACCCTCCCTCTCTTCAACGTAAGATTAGATGAGATTTGACTCGACCCCCACCTCCCCTTAAACATCTCACGTAATTTATGGACGCCCCCTTGTTGCAATAAGAAAAATTAGATTTGTCGTGCCCGAGGCTTCGAAGCTATGGTGGTCACACACCAACCCATTCGGCTACGGTGGACGTTTGAAGTCTAAGATTTTTCTTTTTTTAGTTCAAAATAGTTTTTTGAAGTCCCAGGGCAGCCGCTCTCGAGCGCACAGACCGTCGCGTATGATCGTGCAAACTTAAAGCGGACGAGTTCAATATTTTCATTTCTTCTTGTTGTCCGGCAAGGTCCCGATCGTGGGCTGTTCGCCGCTGAACTTGTTGCCCGGAGCTTTCGCACCCCTGGAACAAATCTAATACGAGCAGTTGGCGGTGAATCATTGGCCCTGATATACACTTCGATTTGTTGTTCACTCGTCGACTGCCCTTCGTGACTAAATAACCGGCACGAATAATAAAGCTAATACGGTTCCCTCCTCGCTCATAGGCGGCTCAGCGTTTAGGAAGAAAATTTAAATTTAAAACCTAATCGGCCACCTGACACTCTGTGTATATGTATATATATCAGTAACTGGCACTTACATCCTTTATTGGGTGTTTTTTGGTGTATGCCTCGATGTCTCGATTTTCTACAGTTTTATGCCGTCCCCATACTTTTACGTGGGCTAGTAAAGCCAAAATCTTGTGCATTTCACCGATTTTTGCGTGCTTCATTCAAACTAAAAACTATGATAAAAAGACACCCGCTATTTTGGAAACTCTATCCATCTGGTTATATGACTTTAATTTTTTAATTATGGTACTTTTGCCAATACGAACAAACACACACACACATACACACACTTGTTATACATTAATTAGTATACGCAGAGAATAAAGGCGTTCGTGTGGCGACTTCCTACCGGTCGCTATTGTCTCTGTGTGAAATTAATGAATGATTTCGCTATTGCATAAATAATCAAATGACAAATCTTTCATAATTAATCAGCGCTATCAGTATAAAATATTAGATGTGTATATGCCAGTTTACGTGGTTGTGTTGTTCTACTGACAAAACTTATGCAGATACTCGTATCTGCTATAACACCACAGCAAGCGAAGAAACAAGTCATGCCGGCAGAGAATTGAGATGGTTTAAAATCATTTAAATTCGATTTTATATTAATTAGTTGGCTTGAATGTTTATTTTTATTTTTTTTTTGGTATGTTTTTATGGTGGCGGCTAATTTTACCTGCGAAGTCTGGTTTGCGAACATCCAACGCAAGTTAGTTGAGTGGATGGGCCATTAAGTTGCTCCTTTGCTTTTTTGCTCGATTAAAACTTTTCACCTGCACCAATGCTTTTTGGTCATTAGTTTATTTATTAAGTAAATAAAAAAGACTTCTACTCTGTGCTAGGGGCACTGACTAAGCGGAAGGTATTTTTTATTTTATTTTTTCGTTGAGTTTTTATTTTATTAGTAACTCCTAAAATATGTATTAAAGATCGTCACACCACCAATTTTGGGCTGAAAATTGATGTAAGCCAATATTTGCTCCACTTACGAGTTATTATATGCGAGCATCAGTAAAAGTACAAACTTTGTATCTCCAATGCGGCAAACTGTGAAGAAAAGCTTGTTTTTATTATCAAAAGAAAGGTTGGGGTCAGATGCGCTCATATTGTATTTCCTTTCGCAGGTACATTTTTTATGTCGCCAATCGAAAGTAAATTTTTATGTGCCAATGAAGTGATGTACAACATAATTTTCGCCATTAAAAACATTTTTGCATTTTTTAATTAACGAATGTTCGTCTTAAATTTGAGGTGACTTTTTTGCATACAAATTCACCTCACAAAACTTAGTTTAATGACTTCATGCTCCAATCAAAGTCAATCTGCAAAAATAATGACCAATAAATGTCACCTCGTGCGCTATTCCTCTAATCAGTTCAGCTGTTAATTTATGATATACAATTTCGCATTCGATATTTCGGTATTTTGTATATAAGCACACACACACGCATTTACATATATGAAACAAAGGAAAAAAAAACTATAACAACAACATAGAAACAGGTACCTGATTACTATGCAAACGACATCTAGGGGATAATAATAAATCTGATAAATTTATGTATATACTTAGTGAATATTTCTTTATACAAATTTTTTATGTTAAGATGTGTGTGCATGCCTACTTGCATATGCATAAATACATTTTCATATGCGAAGCATTGATGCTTAATGCAATGCTGAAACATTTAAATTACGCTCTATCAGCATCAGTTGAAAACTTCTCTAAATATATAAAGTAGAGAATAACAGAGGTGAACTTTGCGCGAATTGAAGTTTTTCAAGGCGTTGTAGGTACTGGACTGTGTGAGCAAAACTCTACATAGGTGTATATTTGTATTTGTTTTCCATAGAAAAATATTTACTGCTGGGTGCCATGACAATTTCTCAAGTAATGGAAGCTTATAGGACTCCTTAGGTAACTCAGAACTAGTACTACAGGCAAGTCCTAGCATATTTGTAATCCTATTTTTGTTAGTACCGAAGAAGTAGTCATAGTAGTATTTTATTTATTTTATAATGTTTATAATACAGTGAATATGATATAATATTTCAGAATAGGTAGAAGAAAAGTAAAAAAAAAAGAGGTTGTCTGTAAAGTCGGTTTACTGACGATAGTTTAACGTGATAACGTCATAAGAAAATACTGATTGAATGGTTGCATTTTTCAAAAGAAAATTTTAATTTTATTTGTTTGATAGATATTTTGTATGGATATAGAGAATGAGTTAACATTAACATAACATAATATAACATAACATAACATAACTTAACATAACATAACATAACATAACATAACATAACATAACATAACATAACATAACATAACATAACATAACATAACATAACATAACATAACATAACATAACATAACATAACATAACATAACATAACATAACATAACATAACTATAACATAACATAACATAACATAACATAACATAACATAACATAACATAACATAACATAACATAACATAACATAACATAACATAACATAACATAACATAACATAACATAACATAACATAACATAACATAACATAACATAACATAACATAACATAACATAACATAACATAACATAACATAACATAACATAACTATAACATAACATAACATAACATAACATAACATAACATAACATAACTATAACATAACATAACATAACATAACATAACATAACATAACATAACATAACATAACATAACATAACATAACATAACATAACATAACATAATATAACATAACATAACATAACATAACATAACATAACATAACATAATATAACATAACTATAACATAACATAACATAACATAACATAACATAACATAACATAACATAACATAATATAATATAACATAACATAACATAACATACATACTAATAACATAATATAACATAACATAACATAACATAACATAATATAACATAACATAATATAATATAATCATAATCATAACATAACATAACATAACATAATATAACATAACATAACATAACATAACATAACATAACATAACATAACATAACATAACATAATATAACATAACATAACATAACATAACATAACTATAATATAACATAACATAACATAACATAACATAACATAACATAACATAACATAACATAACATAATATAACATAACATAATATAACATAACATAACATAACTATAACATAACATAACATAATATAACATAACATAACTATAATATAACATAATATAACATAACATAACATAATATAACATAACATAACATAACATAACATAACATAATCATAACATAATATAACATAACATAACATAACATAACATAACATAACATAACATAACATAACATAACATAACATAACATAGCATAACATAACTATAACATAACATAACATAACATAACATAACATAACATAACATAACATAACATAACATAACATAACATAACATAACATAACATAACATACCATAACATAACATAACATAACATAACATAACATAACATAACATAACATAACTATAACTATAACATAACATAACATAACATAACATAACATAACATAACATAACTATAACATAACATAACATAACATAACATAACATAACATAACATAACATAACATAACATAACATAACATAACATAACATAACATAACATAACATAACATAACATAACATAACATAACATAACATAGCATAACATAACATAACGTAACATAACATAACATAACATAACATAACATAACATAACATAACATAACATAACATAACATAACATAACATAACATAACATAACGTAACATAACATAACATAACATAACATAACATAACATAACATAACATAACATAACATAACATAACATAACATAACATAACATAACATAACATAACATAACATAACATAACATAACATAACATAACATAACATAACATAGCATAACATAACATAACATAACATAACATAACATAACATAACATAACATAACATAACATAACATAACATAACATAACATAACATAACATAACATAACATAACGTAACATAACATAACATAACATAACATAACATAACATATCATAAAGCATTCACCAACAGCTTTCATTTGATACCCATATTGTACATACACGTCCGAAGGTTGCCCGGGTCCACGTTTTGACTTATATCTCGAGACCCTATCTACCAATAGGTATTCAAACTATACGGAAATCATCTTCAATACCTACTTAACAATGTGTGTAAGTTTGGTTTAATTCCGTTCAAAGACACGGCGGGTCCACGTTTTGGCATATATTTCGAGACCCTAGTCATCAATAGGTATGAAAACTACCCCGTATTAAAGCACTTATCAACAGCTTTCATTTGATATCCATATTGTACAAACACATTCTAGGGTCCACGTTTTGGTCTCTATCTCGAGACCCTAGTCACGGAGCGGATGGACATACTCTGAACTAAAGCATTCACCAACAGCTTCCATTTGATACCCATATTGTACATACACATCCGAAGGTTGCCCGGGTCCACGTTTTGACTTATATCTCGAGACCCTATCTACCAATAGGTATTCAAACTATACGGAAATCATCTTCAATACCTCCTTAACAATGGGTGTAAGTTTGGTTTAATTCGGTGCAAAGACACGGCGGGTCCACGTTTTGGCATATATTTCCAGACCCTAGTCACCAATAGGTATGAAAATTACCCCATATTAAAGCACTTATCAACAGCTTTCATTTGATACCCATATTGTACATACACAACCAAAGATTACCCGGGTCCACGTTTTGTTCTATATCTCGAGACCCCAGTCACGGAGCGGCATGAAAAATACTCTGTACTAAAGCATTCACCAACAGCTTCAATTTGATATCCATATTGTACAAACACATTCTAGGGTCCACGTTTTGGTCTCTATCTCGAGACCCTAGTCACGGAGCAGCATGAAAAATACTCTGGACTAAAGCATTCACCAACAGCTTCAATTTGATATCCATATTGTACAAACACATTCTAGGGTCCACGTTTTGGCCTCTATATCGAGACCCTAGTCACGGAGCAGCATAAAAAATACTCTGTACTAAAGCATTCACCAACAGCTTCAATTTGATATCCATATTGTACAAACACATTCTAGGGTCCACGTTTTGGTCTCTATCTCGAGACCCTAGTCACGGAGCAGCATGAAAAATACTCTGGACTAAAGCATTCACCAACAGCTTCCATTTGGTACCCATATTGTACATACACATCCGAAGGTTACCCGGGTCCACGTTTTGACCTATATCTCGACCCCTATTTCCAAAATAAAATATAATCCATGTTACTCGTGGATGATGTAGCTTTCGAATGGTGAAAGAATTTTTAAAATCGGTCCAGTAGTTTTGAGCCTATTCATTACAAACAAACAAAGTTTTCCTCTTTATAATATTAGTATAGACAACATATTTTATAAGGTATATGGTAAATATTACCATACATTTTTTCCTTCATATATAATAAAAGAATTAATAATTATAACATTAAAACAACAGGTATTATTAACAAACTTGGTTTTATTTTAAATTCTTCAAGTGAATCAAATTAATAATAATCAATAAGAAGGCATATGCAAATACAAATACGAGAATTTATATATGTACATTTGCGCATATACATACATATGTACATATATACGCTCACTTAAGTAGGAGAGAGCAAGATATCGAACGTTGCCGTTCGTTTGCTTTGTTTGCTTTGTCGTTCGTTCCGCCCTTTCGCTTGCAGTTCATTCAATGCAATGAGCAAGGTAACACTAATATGAGCAAGGTAACACTAATATGAGCAAGGTAACACTAATATGAGCAAGGTAACACTAATGAGCAAGGTAACACTAATGAGCAAGGTAACACTAATATGAGCAAGGTAACACTAATGAACAGTAATGAGCAAGGTAACGACACATTTTTTCGTGCGTGCAGCCTGTTAAATCGAATTATAAGACGTTATCACGTCAAAAATATCAAAATAGTTTATAACATTGTGTGCCATACAATTAATAAAAATGTGGTAGCCGATTTAAACAAATTCATTTACAATAAAGTCCCTGTGTTTAACACTATCAGATACATATTTGAACAACGCCTAATAGTTGCATCACGTTATCAATTTCGCTAAATCTAAAACTTTTTCATGCTTTTGTAAATCAGGCAAGCGCCAATAAAGTGATATCTGCTTTCGGCCTCAGGAAGGTTGCAAACTGGGCAGTCACGGAAGAAGTATTTTTAAAAGGTCTTGCGTTAAGGTTGGGGAGACCTCCTCTTGCTCTAAAAGTTAGACCTATGGCATAAGCAGAAGAAGTACGCGGAATTCAGGAAAGAAGGGGGGGGAAACAGCGCACCCCAGTTGTTGCTGTTTTAGTAATAATCGCTCAGATGGACCATCAGTGTGATGTATAGAAGTTTAAAGGGATGCTTCTTTAGGGAGGAAAATAAGTTGTATTTTATACTTCTGTATCTTTATATCATCAGCTGTATCTGTTACCCTACCTTTTCTATACCTTAATCTGTATCTGTATCTGTAACTGAATCTGTATCATTATCAGCATATCTATCTTGATCTATATTAGTTTCTGTATTATTGCCGTCTGTAAAATGAACCCAGCGAACACTGTTCTCGCATTTTCACGGATGGTTTACAGACCAAGCATGGTTCTGGCTCTGGTGTCTACGTGGAATCCAGTGTGGTAAAACTAAACTTTGCTCTTGGAATGTACGCTTCTGTGTTTCCAGCGGAGGTGTATGCTATTCAAGAAGCAATTAACTTAGTTGTGGAAAACGGATGGAAAGGCAGATCTGCATGCATCTGCCGCGACAGCAAAGCTACGTTCATAGCCTTAGACATCCCTTCAACCACTTCAAGGGTAGTTGAGTTATGTAAATCCAGGCTGAACTATGTCGGAAGACATAATATCCGAAGATGGGTTCTGGGACACGTGGATAACGAGACCTCTGACTCTTTAAGTAGGATGAGCTCTGACGTCAATGTCTTTGGTCCGGAGCCCGTTCTACTACTCGCTTCTGCAGCGATCAAAGCCACGGTTAGCAAACGATTTATTTCAACCCACAAGAGAGCTTGTCAAGCTGAGAAGGGTTGCAGATGGACAAACCTGATGTTACCTGACAATCGTTTACGCCCAAACGCCCGAAAACACCCGCCCGAATCCACACGCCCGAATGTATATTTCCCCGAATTGACAGTTCCCGAATTTTTTTGCCCGAACGTCTTCGCCCGAACCCATTTGCCCGAATCCTTTTACCCGAAAAGAAAAAAAAATTTAAAATAATTAAGAATTAGTATACACTTGAAGTACATGCAAGAAAAGAACAAAAGAGTGCTATTCCTTTATTTATTCATAACAAATGTTGTCAAAATTCTTGTGTCAAATTCATCAGTCAGTCATTCGTTCTTAATTATTCATAAAAATGGAAGAAATTGAGGAAGTGGGACAACTTGTCGGAAAAAAATTAATAATCGGAGGATACATTTATGTCAGATCCAAACCGTCGAAAAATAATCAATTCTATTGGGACTGTCAATTGGTTCGAAGAAAAGAAGCGACACCACGTCAAACCTGGATATCACTCCAAAAACGATTACGCACAATAACGGAAGAATACCAAAGATATAAAGAAGAAAACAAAATTTTGGAATACTTAACTAATTTAGCATACAACATTCAAATATCCTCAATTCACACAATTCAATTTCTTTCACACCATGCCATATAATTAAAACTTGTTTACAAAATTTTGAATTTTAATTATTTATTAACATTTTTATATAAAATTTATTTTTATTTTTTCGGGCATTTTTCGGGCATTTTTCGGGAAAATTAATAAGATTCGGGTATTCGTATTCGGGCAAATTTATTCGGGTAAATTATTTTCGGGTGATTGGGTTTCGGGTGAATGTCCATTCGGGCATGTGTTTTCGGGATTTTGACCTGGAATCCCTGACAATATCTAGCGACTGTGACAGACTATAACAGCTGGTTGTACTGATGACAGGCCACTTTCTATGGGCGAGGCGAAAAAAAGCTTCTATGACTATATCAGTGTATGTATCTCTATATGTATCTGTACATACATCTGGTTGAAGTTTTTAAAATCGCGCTACCATCAAGTGATCTATGGAAAAAGAACACATCCATTTTCGGCTCTTATCAACGTATTCTAATGTTGCAGGACCTATCCTC
This sequence comes from Anastrepha fraterculus, assembly GCA_037575425.1. Lineage (NCBI taxonomy): Eukaryota > Metazoa > Arthropoda > Insecta > Diptera > Tephritidae > Anastrepha > Anastrepha fraterculus. The sequence goes on along the minus strand of JAYXIM010055696.1, from coordinate 7,126 downwards.
ACGGACGACTACGCCACGAAATAAGAGCACTATTTTTATTTTGCATATTGCAAACTTTTGGATTTTTATAGTCACTTTCTTAAGTGAACTGCCATCGTGCCAGATCATGTGGTTTAATTCGGTGGAGGCGTCGTGCTAGGCCTGAGGTGTTGAGGAGTTTGTTAGCTTCTTCATTCACGTGCCTTTGAAGCCTAAGGTAGTTGCCTTCTTGGGGCTTGCTTTGTTTTGGTAATAGCATCACTTGAATATTTCGATACATCTTTTAAAAAAGATTCAAATTATTTTAAAGAATTTATGACTAACTTATAAAAACTTGCCTTAAGTAAAAAAAAAAAAAAAATATTTTGATTTCTTATTTCATTTATTTCTGGCGTAAAAACTGGAATTTTGAGCTTCGGTGAACACATCTATTTTTTTGAGTTAAACGACATCCTGGGGTAAATTTCTTTCATTAATTTTTCCTATACATAAAGGTTTTTCTACACACAGAGCTAAAATTATTATTAAAACCGTTTTTTTGGTTTTTTTAGATAAACTATATATAAAATGAGACAATTCATTACAATTTACGTTACAATTTAATGTATTCAAAGGTATCAGATAATACAATACTGCTGGGAATTTTTTTTTTGGATTTTAGTTTAATTAAATTTTTTTTCTATTTATATAAAGAACATTTTTATCAGAAATATGCTTTGCGTTAAAGAGAAAAAATATATCAGAAAGCTGTTGTAAAATCTATAAAAAAAATGTTGTGGCTTTAACACTACCACACGTCTTTGGCCTTCTATTTTGGTGGCCACAAAAGAGAGAAATTATCGCCATGATGTGTTTTTTTTTTTTCAAAATTACATATGGAAATACCTACATGCCAGTTGGGCTTTATTTAATGTTATTTACAAAACAAAACCAAAAAAAAAAAATATATGCCACTGTTTTGGTGGAAAATTATAGTTCAGAAAAAAATTTAATTGCTTCTATGTTACTTATATTGCAGGCAATAAAAACTAGCAGGAAAGCTAGAAAAAACACCAACTAAATTTTCAAGCGTCAATTTGTCAGCGTGTGGCCATACTTACCGAATTCTTGTATGCTAGCTTCTAACCGTTTTGCGCCTCAAATCAATCGCTTGCATCGACATGCATCAGGTTTCCCGCATAGTTGCTCTACTTTTTATTACTGCATTGTGGTTGCTGCCTGATGCACCGCTGGGCATATTGTACTTTAGCATCAAATAAAAAGTTTTTAAAGGTGTTGTTTATTGATGTTATTTCGCGGTTGTGTTTTTGTTGTATGAGCGTAGTTTTAATAGTCATTTAAGTGCTGCGATGGCATCACTAAATTCCGCTGTTTCACTCCACTTTATTCTTGGCTTTGTCGGCCGTCAAAGCTGCATACTCGAAAAAATTCGACTGAAGATATAGTCAAACTTGAAATTGTGTTATTTCCACATGGCTAAAATGAGAAAAAAAGAGATGTGAAGAAGTGACTTTAGTTGTAGATGAAATGAATTTTGTTGATAAATACATTTTGTCTGGTTTTTTAAGTAAAGTTATGGCCCAACTCGATTAGCCGGCGTAATTAACATTATTCATTTATCGCTTGCCTTTACTTAAATATATTTTTACGATTTATGCCATTATATAATCGACATTTTATGTTTCGTTTGGCTTGGTTTCTACGCGTTATTGTGTTACTTCTCGCAATATTCTATTCAATTTTGTTTAATCAAATCTTAGTGGGTACAATGCATTGCTGGTATAGGTTCAGTGCCTACTAATAACAGCAAACATCAAAAAATTTAAAACATTTTTTCCAAAACAGTCGGCCATCAGCAGGAAATGGCAAGCTTTTGAGTGCATTCTTGCCGGGAAAAAACTTTTTGTAACCATCTGCCGTTCGGCAACATATTAGAGGAGAGGCTAGACTATACCATTAACAAGAAGGATATACTATTAAATACTAGTTTGTTTAATAAGTTTCCTAGTTCGTTAAGAAAAACAAAATTTTAAGGTATGAAATGCACTTTACAATTTAGTATAGTCCCCTGAACATCAATGCACTTGTTCCAACGAGATTCAAATTTGTGAATTCCATCCCTGAATTGAGAATCTGGAAGGGCTGCAAAATACAATCGCTTCCACAACTGTTATGAGTTCATCATTTGATTAAAGACACTTTACAACAACACATGGAAGTCACTAGTGGTCAAACCTAGTAGATATGATGGATGCTCTAACAATTCGAACTTTAATTCATGGGTTTTAGCCATTGTCTAGTTACGATCTTGTCCTGAAGAAAAGGATTTTTTTCTTTTGCAAACTGGGTCTTTTTTCGCGAATTTTTTCCTTCAGCTTCTCTAAAAGGTTAACTCAGAATTTATTGTTTTACCAGTTTGCAAGTAATCCACAAACAAACTTCTTTTAGAATTTCACAAAACTGATGCTAACACTTTGTTCGCCGATATCTGGACACAAAAAACCAAGTTCACACCACTCTTTAACCTCTTGTTTTGATTTAGGATCATGGTGATAGATCAAAGTCTCATCCATAGTGATGAATCGACATACGAAATCCACTTTATCCTTTCGAAAGCACTCTAAATGTGACTGTGAAAGTCGCATTTGGAAGTGTTTTTTTGGTTTCATTGCTAGCGAATGCGGCACCCACTGTGCACACAGCTTTCTGAAACCCAACACTTCAGTCAAAATATTGCTAACCGTGCCCAATGAAATGCTTCTGAGGCTTCTACTACTAAATCTTTTTCAGTGATTCTGCGGTTTTTCAATACGATACCCTGTATTTTGTCTACGATTTCTGGTGTTATTGCGGTTGCTGTTTTTGGACGTCCTTTACGTGAATCGTCTTCAAGACTTGTACGGCCACGTTTAAATTCAGCAACCCATCTTTTTACTGTAGTAATTGATGGCGGAATGTCTTTGAATGCTTTCAACATTTGTTCATAAATTTCCTTTGCTTTTAAACTTTCCGAATGAGGACAACAAGAATGGGTGTTTGCAACTTCTAAAATCATGGAAAATTTAAAAGATTTTAAAAAGGTGTGCTTCAAAAATAAGATAAATTTTCAAATTTCACGGGCTGCGTTAGCTATGTTGGTACACGCGTCTCGAAGATATTTTCACGGTTTTAACAATATATATATATTTCTAATAGCGGTCGCTCCTTGGCAGGCAATGGCAAGCCTCTTAGCGTATTTCTGCCACGATAAAGCTCCTCATAAAAATATCTGCCGTTCGGAGTCGGCTTGAAACTGTAGGCTTGCCATTGCCTGCCGAGGGGCGACCGCTATTAGAACAATTTTTTTCTTAATTTTGATGTTTCACCGAGATTCGAACCGACGTTCCTCTCTGTGAATTGCGAATGGTAGTCACGCACCCAACCCATTCGGCTACGGCGGTTTTAACAATATAGCCTATTTAATTTGCTTGTGAGAGGCGTAAATAAGGCAAGTGTTTTGCGTGCTCGGCGATTTTCTGATTTCGAAAAAAATGAATCAAATTAGGTGAAAAAAACGGAATTAAGTGCTCAAAAATTCTTGAAATGTTGACAGTGGCATACGGCGAGAGTACTCTAAGTCAAAAAAATGTCTACAAGTGGTACAAACTTTTCACAGAAGGTCGAGAAGATGTGAATGACGAGGCTCGCTACGTACGCCCCAGCACATCAACAACCGATGAAAATGTTGAGAAAGTGAAAAAAATTGTTATGGAGAATTGCCGAATCACTATTAGAGAAGTTCCTGTGGATGTCGGCATATCGGTTGGCTCATGCCATGCAATTTTTCGGAAATTTCGGGAATTATTGAATGGCATTAACGATGAACGAGATTAGCTGAAAAGGATTATAACTGGTGATAAACCATGGACATACTCGTATGGTTATCACATCGAAACCAAAGTCCAATCACCGCCATGGAAGAGCCCAGGAGAACCAAGACCAATAAAAGCACGCCAAGTTCGATGAAATGTCAAGGTTTTGCTCACTGCTTTCTTCGATTACCGTGGTGTGGGGCATCAGAAGTTCTCACCACCAGGTCGCACGGTAAATAAAAAGTATTACCTTGAAATAAGCGTCGTTTGCGTGAAGCAATACGAAAAAAAATACGCTCGGAATTGTGGCAAAAAATGCATTGCTTATGCTTCATGATAATGCACTTGCTCACTCATCTTTGCTTGGGCGCGACATTTTGGCCAAAAGCAACACCATTATCATGCCTCAGTTGCCCAATTCACCAGATTTAGCTCACTGCGACTTTTTCCTTTTCACAAGATTTGAGAGGCCCATGAAAGGACGGCGTTTTGCGGCGATAAGAGATAAATCTAAATCGCTGAGTACAAAAAGTGCATATCAGAACTGCTTCGAAGATTAAAAAAAAAACGCTGCCCCAAGTGTAGTACTCAAAAAAGTACCGGGAATTGTTCAATAAAACGCAAAATAATTTTTTAATCATGAAAATTTATTTTGGAGCCTTCAAAATAGGCTCCATTCGAAGCAATACTCATACGCCAAAAATAGCTCTTTCAGCGAATTCTCCTTAATGGCCTTTATCGTTTCATAGCGGCGTCCGCGGAGTGGCAATTTCTGTTTTGGGAAAAGGAAAAAGTTACAGGGGGCTAAATCCGGTGAATACGGTGGTTGTTCGATGATATATGTCGAGCTTTTGGTCAAAAAAGTGTTCACAATATGAGCCTTGTGAGACTTTGCGTTATCATGGTGCAAGACCCATGACTCCTCACAAAGTGTAAAACATGGCAGTAGATTTTTAATTTTATTATGTAAATTATAAGCATCGGAATGGGTCCCAAAAATGGAAAATTCATTTAACTCAAAGAATTTTTAAAAATTATTTACTATATTGTATTTTTTCCTCAGAGCTTGCATACATCTGGATTATGCATTTTATACACTCGCATAGTAAATTTCATAGCTTACCAAATTAAAAAAACCAATTAAATTAGTGAACAAATTAAAATTTGTACTCATTAAGAAGCAGGCGATATTTTAGTAGAAATATGGTCCAAGCTGTGTGTTAATCTCCAAAATGGAAACTTTATGCAGCAAAAATGGTGGTAAATAAATAATATTCATAAAATTTGCATACGAGCAACAGATGCATACTTTTGCTTTCGGAGCTTATTAATTTTAAGCTGTATTAATTTTTTCATTTGCATGCTGCCGGCTTCGCTTTGAGTTCAGTAGAGAGAATATTCTTTTTCGTTTATATTATTGCATCTAAAACTACTTAGTTTTTTTATTTTTGTAGAAGCAGTTTCATATATTTTGATTTTGATTGCCTGAATCGCTACTGATATGCTAATTAACTGAGTCCTACTTTTTGACATCTTAAAACGAATTTAAAAAAAAATTTATAGAACATTAAATGATAGTATAATAAACATAGTGTTTGAAGTAACGCAAAATTCTAGTTAATTTGTGAGCATTTTTCCTCCGCGGTTTCAAATTCCTTATAAGCAATACTGGCCACTGTGACATTTGGTTGTCTAATATAATGAGTAGGGGTAAGGCAGAGTTTTACATGACAAAAAATTCTATGCAATGGGACGTCTGGTTTTTAACATAAATATATGTCCTCTGGGCAGCTCTTCTTATCGATGTTCGAGTTCGATATTCCAGACAATGTAAGGAACGCCGTAAGACCAACTGTCGCGATAGTTTGCCACCCTGAACGAACTCCGGCAAGGTGATGTACTCTCATGGGTTTAATATTGCCCTTAAAAAGGTTATCAGGGATGCAGGCGTATGCGCAAAAGGAATTATTTTATGTAAATCGGTTCAGTTGCTGGCTTCCGCGGACGACATAGACATTATTGTCTAATTTGAGAGAAGCCTTTGAAAATTTAGAAAGAGCAGCAAAAAATTTGAGTCTAGAAATAAACTATCCCAAAACTAAAGCGCTTTATTCAACTCCTTTGGACTATGCCAGACACAATGTGGGTCAAATACATAAATCGGTGGCTATAGTTTTAAAGTGGTGAAGGAAGATTTTCAGTACCGCTCCATTAATATTCCAATTTTGCTATACGGCAGTGAAATCTTGCCAGTCGAAGATGTGAATTAACGGAAGCTCCTGATCATTGGCGTGATATGTAATAAAGGCGAATGGCGAAAACGCTACAATCATGAACTCAAAAATTGTTCTTGTACCTGTCTGTAATAATCACAATAATGACGAACAGACTGAGATGAGCAAGTCATGATTACGGGCTAATGCCGATTACCCGGTCTAACAAATACTCTTTGCGGTGCCACAAACATACAAAACAGGGTCGTCTACCGCTCAGATGTATTGGCGGTGAAGATGAAGAAGCAGTTTTTTTGGGATTTCGGGCATGAAGGACGCAGGTACGAAACCGATACCATTGCAGGAATATGATGCAGCAAGTGAAGACCTGACTAGGGTGGACCAGCCAAGAAAGAATCGTTGCAATTATAGTCTAAGTGTTTCCGTTCAATGGAAGTGTTACACGTCAACGTTTAACACTGGAATGACTGAAAAATCAACATACCCTAAGCGATTGACAACACATTTGTTTAAATTTTCAAGCAATAAAAAATGTATAAATTGATCATAAAAGAGTTTTTTTTTGTTTATTTTAAGTTAACATGAAAAATTATTACTGAATTAAAAATCTGTATTCTATATTCTAAATCCATAGTTTCCGGGGATTATACGTAGAAGCCACAGGAACCGCTGACTGCGTAGTCTCAAATGCTCAGTGATGAAGCCAGTAAGCATTTTCAGCTTGTCCTTAGGGAGGATTATGAAATGTTTAAACTTTGCCTGGTGTAGCTCCCCAGTTTGGTGGCAGCCTACGTCACGCAAACTTAGCCGTTCGCTTCTAAACTCTTTCTAGATGATATGTTATTCTATGGTTAGGAAGGGCGCAGCTCCCATTGGTTTCAAGATCGCATTCTCCCTTGCCACCTACTACCTCGTTCTTATTTATACCTTTTGTTCTGAGACCCATGTTATGAATGCGATTCCGCGTTTCTAATAAATTTAATCTCTCTATGCACTAAAAAAGTCAAAGAATAAAACGGCCTTAAGTGCTGCCTGACTGTCACACAGAACGGCTATACGATT
>JAYXIM010055693.1:0-68981 GCA_037575425.1 Anastrepha fraterculus | reverse complement strand
AATTTCATTTCTTTCGATGATTACTATTTTCCCTCCACTTTTATTTACAAAGAATTGAACATCTCCAATGCACTTAATAACAGTCAATCCATTTTGTCGGCACCTGAATTGGTTTGCGCGCGCGCGACAGAATGAGGTCAAAATCTGTATGTATGAGTACTTGAATATCACAAATATCACATACACATAAATAAGCGCATATTATGCGAGTACATCCACAGCTATTTGAATGAGACAGCGAAATGTCTTATTGATCATTAGTCCAAGAGCAGAAGGCAAAAAATTAAATGAATTTAAAACAGCGGGAAAGCTTGAACATCAAGCGTTTAAAGCAAAGCGAAGCATATGGAAATATTTTTTGGAGGCTTGTATGAGATGCTAATGCATCGAACAGCAGTAGCAGCAGGTAGTCTACAACAACAATCAACTTAAACCAGTAACAACAACAATTTGACATTAAGTGCGTTACTGAACATTGAGAATTCAGCGCTGAGCTACTCTCAAGCTTTGGCATATCCAGTCAGCTGATAAGCTAATGTAGCGGTTTAACTTTTAATGGTCAAAAAATTTGAAGTAAGTTGAAGAGAAGTTTCATTTGCCTACTCGTACAACGGCATCAACGGCGAGTGAACTCATCCATCAGCTGACAAAGTTTGAAGGCAGCAGCCTTTGCTGCAGCCACGCATAAGTGGATCAGAAGTTGGATACATATATATATATATATATATATGTGTGTGTGTCTGTGTATGTAGACATTTGTTGGGTTTGGTCGGTTTCTTTTCACTTACCGTTTGCTTCAATCGCTGCTAGCCCGTGTTATGTAGGCAGTCAGTTTTTTTTAGGTTTTTAACTGTAACATTTTTATAAATCCATGCGTATGTATTTGTAAATGTTTTAGTTATAATTGTTTGTTATTTTTTACTGTTCATCTTATTATTTATTTTCAATTTTGTGGTTTCTTGCCTGTCATCTTCAGCATTCCCATCATCCAGTTTTAGTGTATTTATGATTGTGTGAATTTGAATAAAATACATTAACATAGTTATAAGTGTGGGATTTTCTGCTTTGTTGTACTGGCAGTGACGTTGATTGGTACAAATGTAAGCAAGCACGTACACCTGTGTGCAAAATAATAGCGATGGGACGTATAAAGCGGTGCGACATGTAATGTTTTGGCTATTTATTTTTGTTTGAGTAATTTTATTAAAAAAAAAAAATGGATTGTGTTATAACAAAAACCATACAACTCACAATTCCTAACTTTGCAAAAAATAAAAAAATTAATACATATATTAAAAAAAAAATTTTTTTTGGAATTTTTACATATTTTACTTTATATAAAATTAAGAAAATTCAATAAATGAAAGAAATTTAAAAAAAATGTATTTATTTAGTTAGAATTTTTACTAATTTTACTTTGAATAAAATAAAAAAAAATCAATAAATTTAAAAAGTAAAAAACAAACAAATGATTTTTTAGTTATCATTTTTACAAGTTTTACTTCGCATAAAATGAAGAAAATTCAATAAATAAAAAAAAAATTAATTGGTTTAATTAGAATTTTTGCAAATTTGACTTTGTATATAAATCAGAAAATTCAATTAATTAAAAAAAAAATCCAATAAATTATAAAAAAAATTCAAAGCTTTTTAGTTACAAGTATGAGTATGCAGCTTAATAGCCCATTACATTTTTTGTATCAAAAATATAACTTTGAAGTGGCTCAAGAATCGCGTGATGTTTGACACTTTCTTTTGTATGCGGTCTTGTGCATATTCTCCATATAAAAAATTTCATAAGGACTGATTTATATGGAAGAAAGTGCATAACAGCGTCAACAAGGAAATTGTCAAAAATTCAACGAAAACGACGTGCCACGTCCAACTGCCACAACTTTGTATGGGCTACAAAACTGCATAGCCAGAATTTTTCTGCAAATTGCTATTAAAAAGTTTAAAGTTTTGATGGAAATTTGTTGAATTTTCACAAGTTTCGTCCTGCAACCTATATGGTTTCTATTGTTGTTGTATAAACGATGACTTTTTTAAATAAAAATAAATAAATAACTAGCCAAATCTTTGCCATATGCAGCGCAGCAATTATTCTGATCAGAGGTGTACATACGTATGCCCAACTACCGGTTGTTTATCAGTTGAAAAACCTAAAAACTATAACCCAGCATGTAAATGTCTTCTCGTTGATTTGGTATGCCATATTCGGTCATAAATGAAGCGTGAAATACACTTTGCTTTGTGTTTTAACGGTTTTGCAGTCAATAGCTGTGACGTTAGTGATGTTCAAAAGTGATCACCTCAACTAACTATAACTGTTATTGTATTGTATTCGTTATTGCCTTTATTGCTGTCATAATTGAATAGGAAATATGTAACAGTCACTGATTTATATGAATATAATTTTTTTTGATATGGATCTTTTCTCATATAATCTCTAACTGCATCAGTGGAGTCTTTTTTGATCACTTGATTAGGTGGGTGCTCTTTTCGGCAACCGCCTAATGCAAAGTTGTGAATTTTGTTGTATTTTTATAGCATATTTTTTCTAGAAATTTTTTTGCTTCGGTCGCACTTTTTACCTTTCTTGCATTCTTTATAGGTAATGCAACTCAGCAGGACAGTGTTGCGAGTCCTGTCCAAATATGTAGGAAAAAGCTGATGCTTGAATTTAAAAGAAAAAATAATTGGAGAAAATAAGCACAAATGCTTTTTGAAAAATTTGGTAGGGAACTCCTTACTCTGATAGCAATAGAAAAAATATTCTTGAATCTATTAATGTTTGATTAATTTACGGTAAAGATAATATAATTTATGGTTTCTGATTAAATTAAATGAAATTAAAGTATTACTATAATTCAGGAAATTCTGGAGCTTAATTCGTGAATATTTTTATCCAAAATATATAAAGTTAGCAGCTTTATTTAAAGCCGCTTTACATTTGTTCTTCGATTCATAACCAAGATTCCCATGTACTATGCTAAAATACGATGTATGAGTGATGACGAGTCACGTGATCCAAGTATTTGCACACTGTCGTCGGCTTCTCTGAAAATTGTCTTATGTGAAAGGTTGGGATCAATAAGAAGTAGACTGAACAATTTTTGAAGTAATATAATATTTGTTGGATTTATTCAATGCTGGAAATTTGGGTATAGAATTTTCAAGCGAAATATCTTTACTTATATTTTTAAATTTTTGTAATTTTTTTAACGTTTCCGGATAAAATATACCTTACAAAAATGTTCGATATGTTACTTTTTGGGATAACTTTTCTTAAAATGTTACTTTTTGGGATAAATATACTTAAAAAACAAAATATTTTTTTCGAAAAAAATGTTTGCTTTTTTCTGAAAACTGATTTATTAGAAGGGTTGGGGTCAAAAAGAAGAAAACTGAAACATTTTTGAAAGAACTTGATTTTTGTGAGATTTATTCAATGTTGAAAATTTTGGTATATAATTTTTAAAGTGAAATATATTTAATTCTTTTATAATATTTTTGTACTTTTTTTTAAATTTTTTAGGCTAAATATTTTGAAAAATAGTCTGCTTTCTTGTTAAAAGTAGGTTTTCGCAATAAAATTAAAAAAAAAAATCTTCTTAAAAAGGTGAAAGTTTATATGGAATGTTGAATTTTTTCAAAAATTCAATTTGATTATGAGCAATATTTTTATTAAAAAATTGAAGAGGTCTTAAAATTTTGCATAATAATATTTATAGAAGAAATCGTAGAAGTTTGAGTTAGTAATGGTCATATAAATAATGGATGGTGATATCCGTTGGTTTTTGGTTTGGCCCAACTCTTTTTCTGAATGCAACCTTCTCAACCTTCTCCTAAATGCGTTGTGCGAATTGATGTTTTTGCCTTCGAACGGTAAATGCCCTTCTATGAGAAGCATTTTCGTGACAGACATATTCCCCGAGACTTACCATCACTTGTCCAGGGGTTGAAGCAAGTGCATTGTCATAATTTACTAATAATTTATCGTGTCGGAGGCCATATTGTCCTACGGCAGTTGGAAAAATGGAACCTTAGCGGTAAAATACTTAAAATTATAAAGGCGTCTCTCACTAATCGCAGATTTGTGTCCATAGTAAATAATACCTTTTCAGACTTTTTTGTTCTGCACAACGGCATCCCCCAGGGCTCTCTACTCTTCGTTGTTTTATTTATAACTGCTTTCAGTGAAATTAGCCAAATTATCAATAAATATAAAAATGTTTCTTACATATGCTATGCTGACGATTTACTATTGTGTTCTCAAATTAATGACCTAAACATCGTCAAATTTAATTAATATACTATCTGACTTACACACTTGGTCCAAATCATCGGGAGCCAACGTATCTCTTAATAAATGCAAAAACGTCCATATTTGTCGGAAACATAAATGTAATAACTTTAGTTTAAGTTATAATAACATGCAAATTGTTAATAGTGTTAACTTAAAGTTTTAGGGTATTTGGAAGCCGGCCTCCCCACAATTGAAGAGAGATTCACGACGAATACGAAGAAACGTATACCTAAGCTATTTCTTTGCTACAACAGCGCTTTATATGAAGCTGTGGTAGGCGAACTTCAAAGAAGTAAGGCCCCACGTCGCAAATTGACAATTGCACTGTGGATCGATTACGCCAGAGAGATTGGCATAACTTCCGCTTCCCTTCGCCAAAATGTACTGTTTTCCCCATGGTTGATGAAAGTGCCTAATTTTATATTAAACCTAGCGAAATATGGTAAAAATCACACCAATGCTACTATTTCCAACGTGTTTTTACAGAAGTCACAGCTCCTCTACTTCCCAAATGGGGCTTAATTTTTACTGATGGGTCAAAAACTGATACTAATACCTCGTTTTCAGTTGTCAACTCGAAAGGAGAAACAATCACGGCAGGCATCCTCCTTAGCTATGCCTCCGTTTATACAGCCGAAGCTGCAGCGATCCTTCATGGTATTACCTTCGCTGAAAACTCTTTATCGAAAGCAGTAATTTGCACGGATAGCAAATCAGTCACTTACTCGATAATGAACGCAATGAACAAGATGCATATCATCTCCTGTATCCGGAGCAAATTATTAAAAAATAGCGACCGCATAAAACTTATTTGGGTTCCAGGCCATGCAGGCATAAGAGGGAAAAATCTAGCGGACGAACGTGCTAAACTTGCTGGGAAAGAACCACTAATAACTTTCGACTATATTTCGAAAAAAGACGTATACAAATTTATACATCAGAAGCACTATAATACACAAACGGTCAATTGGGGATCCTCTTCTCATCATTATATCGTAAATAATCCAGACAGGATAAAACCAAACTACCCATTAAACTGCCGTTGCAACGATATCAACTTATTTGTCCGCCTTCGTCTAGGGCACACAATCGCCACACATTCACATGTTTTCAATGGTTCCAGCCCTCCATGCTGCCAATACTGTCACTCACCATCTTTAACGGTCTGCCACCTACTCGACGACTGCCCACGTTTTGAACAAATCAGCAAAAGTATCTTCCGAAATCAAAGACCTTCTACACTGTTAAGAACTACTTCCTCAGAAAATATATCAAAAATGTCAGAATTTCTAATTAAATCAGAATTGAAAAAATTGATTTGATGTTTGCTCCTCTAACATAGTTACTATATTTTTACCATAGTCTTAATTAATTAAGTTTTCTAGTCTCCTTTTACATGTAAGACCTTTAAGCTAACTTTCTGTTACTTTTACATCAGCGAACCGATGGTCCTGGCAGCCAGTGCTCTTTTTTACGTGTAAGAATAATTGTATTATTATACCACGTCTGTAAATAAATAAATAAAATTTACTAAGAATCGTGTAAGAAAAGTTGTCGCGTAAAAAAAGCATGCAAAGTTCATACAAGAACCGCACTGTTCTTTAAATAAGTGGTTGGTTCTTGGCGGTATCACCAGCCGTTTAAGGCTTAAATATTCAATCTCTATAAAAGTGAATGCAGCGAAAATTCCATTTTTTTCGCTTACTCATGCCACATTCTTTCCCTCAGCTACAGTTCATTGAAGTGCTCAACGCCATACTTAGCACATTTCCGGATTTCAGTAGAGATATTTCTAGCACAAGTAGCTCTACAGCCACTTTTGATTTCCTTCGTCACTTCGCTGCTACTGATAAACTTTGTAAGTGTCCATACCCACATACTCACTCGCTCATGCACGCACGCACCTGCTGACGCGGCATTAACAGTACTTGAATAATTTTCACTATGCCAACGAAAGACTTAAGAAACAAACTTGTAAATAATTAATTGTACTTGAATGAGCTGTTGAAAGTTGAATAAAAATACGAAATTAAATGAAAATAACTGAAAGAAAGTGTACAATAATTTTTTTCCTGAAAGCAATAACCCAAAAGTGTATTAACAACAACAACTAGGTCATTAACAGGAAATTGTAAAGGCTGAAAAATTCGCAGCAAAGTTCGTATGTAGATAAGCAAAATGGTTTTTAGGCTAGGTGTGCACGTGTAAGATAGCGTGAGTTGGTCGGTAATCAGTGGTTTCCTCAAAGCTAACCGTTAACGCCCAACCTGCAAAGCGGTGTCAAATTTATGACATTTTCATTAGGTGGGCCACTTAACAGAAAAACAAAAACTAACAATTGTCGGGAGATCATTAGCGAGCTAGCTTTGTGACAGAGTGAAAATTAATAACGTTGAAGTGGTTGACGAAAAACAGAATTAAATATGAAAAGTTGTAGCGTACAAAAACACGTAAGTCATGCAAAAACAAGCATGCCAGTAGCAAGAACAGCAGGAGAGAAAAGCAAATTAAAAACAAAAAATAAAGAGAATAATTACAAACCTCAAAATAAAAAATGCGAAAAGATACCGGAAAGTTCGTTATTGTCGCCACGCTACACTCGAAATAAAAATTCTCAGCCGTAAACAACAATTTACGACACATAAAATTAAAGTGGAGAGAAGCCACCGACTGACCCAATTTACAGTCACTTAAGCAAAGTGCCAGCAACGTCACAACAAACGAACCGCACATCCTAGGCAACAAAATTGTAACAGCAACAGCAGCAGCAACAATAGAAAAATGCAAAACGCTAACAAGCCAACAACAAACAACTAACAGCCACCAACTTAAAAGTACGTAATGAGAAATGAGTAACAAGAAAATAATCATTTCGAGAGAAAAAAATTTAATTGGAAGAAATGAAGTGTACTGCATATCGAAATAAATTGTTGAGAGGGTGTAGCCTTTGCAGCAGCACTTACTAACCAGTTTGCGGGGACAATTGTGGCAAGTTGTGTTGGGTTCATCATTACCAAATATTGCTATGCTACCAAGAAAAATGATTCATAAAAACTCAAGCGAGTTCAGGAGTATGTGTATGCGTATGCATGTTTGTGTGTGTGTATGTATGGTAGCATGGAAAAAGTGGCGTAGTGAAAAATATTGTTTGAAGCATAAACACCCACACACTCGTATTTGTATGCGTGCTAGCAAATAGAAAAAATGGGGTAATGAAATATTTTAAGTGTCATGTGAGGCACAGTGGTGAAGTGATGTAGGCCAAGCAGTGCGCATATTTTTGTGAAGATGTATTGTTTTCATATATTTCTTTGAAAATTTTATGCCCTTACACTTTTGGAAAATACTTGCTAAAGTTTCAAGTAACCCCTACATTTAGTTAACAGCAACCTCGGCAGTATTTGAAATGATGCTGGCCAGGTGCTGCTGGCAGTAAAAGCAGTGCCGTGTATCACGTGCGTTTATTCATATATATTATTTGTCAATATATTCAAATATACCGATTTAAGATTTTAAATGAATTCTTTAGATTTTAGAAAACTTAGATTTCTGAGTACTTAGAACCTGAAGCAAATCTATGAAAGCTTTGTGGTTCCTCATAGAAATTTGAGTTGCAACTATGTGATTAACTAATTTGTTTATACTTTCTAAACTGTGTAGACGCTAAATAATCCCACAAGTCATAAATCCCATCAGTATTTTAAGCCTTAATCCAAGTATACTTGTATCTGTAAAGGAATTTTCATAAGCTGGTGAATAATTGCTACAATTTCAAGCAGTAGGGTGCTGGTGTAAGCCTGTGATGCGGTTGATGTGGATATCAAGTCAAATCCCTACAAATGCATGCCCTTCAACTTATGAAGAAGAGAAAGTTTGCTTTGATTTACATTTGAATTCAAATATTTATACAAGCAAGTGTAGTGACGTAGTGGAAAAAAATTTAGTTCTCAAATGTAATGTACGAACAATTAAACCTAAAATTTCAGTATTAAATTCGGAGTATATTGTCGTGAAAAAACTGTTACAACTGAATGTGTTAGGACTAATTTTTTTTTATTTTAGTACAAACTTTTTTATTTTAATAAAAAAAATTTGCCGTCGAAAAACTTTTCAAACTGAATGTTTTAGGACTAATTTTTTTATTTTAGTACAATTTTTTTTATTTTAGTACCAACATTTTTATTTTAATACAAAAATTTTACATCGAAAAACTGTTAGAACTTTATGTTTTAGTACAAAACTTTTTATTTTAATATAGTACAAACATTTCTATTTAATAATACAATAGTACACACATTTATATTTTAGTGCAACAATTTGCCGTCGAGAACTTTTAGAACTCTATGTTTTAGTACAAAATTTTTATTTTAATACAAAAATTTGCCATCGCAAAACTTTTAGAACTTTATGTTTTAGTACAAAATTTTTATTTTAGTACAAACATTTCTATTTAATAATAGTACACACATTTATATTTTAGTACAAAAATTTGCCGTCGAAAATGCTTAGAACTTTTTATTATAGGAAAAAAAATTTTATTTTAGTACCAACATTTTTATTTTAATACAAAAATTTGCCGTCGAAAAACTTTTAGAACTCTATGTTTTAGTACAAAATTTTTTATTTCAGTACAAACATTTTTATTTTGGTGCAAGAACTTTTATTTTAGTACACATTTTTTTATTTTAGTACAAAGTACTCCGGATTTTAAGTCAAAATAATGTTTGGTAAGCGGGAATTTGTGTTAGTACTTAATTTTGCACACATACATATTTAGAACAAGGAATTTTGAAAATCTAGCGTCTTGTAATTTCTGGCTTTAACTAACACTTTAAAATTTGGAACTTACTTTTCAGAGGTAATGTAATTCACCGCGCATAAGTTTTTATGTAAAAATATATTTTAGTATACATTTTTTTTGTTTTAGAACAAAAAGTAATAACTGTGCAAGCGATTTTAAAGTCAGAATAATATTTTGTACAAGAGATTGCGTTTTAGTACTTGATTTTAAATTTTTTTTGAAATAAATAATTTTGAGTATCTTCCGCCCTAAAATTTCTAGCTTTAAGTTGCTCATTAAGATTTAAAACTTACTTACAAATATATTTTAGAACAAAGTTTTGTAGCCGAAAAATTTTTGAACAAATGTTTTAAGATTTAAATCAAAATAATTTTTAGTACATTCGTTTTTAGTTTTAGTACTTTTTGCGAATTTTTTTGGAATAAAAAAAAAAAGGTAAGTATTAATGTAATTCTAACTTTTATTAACATATAAAAATTAAGGATCTTCTATTCAAATGTGAAGCATGAAAAGTTCTTCAAAAAATGTTTAGAACAAAAAAATTTGAGGACGCATGTTTAAGGTAAACGGCAGTTTTTTGGAACAAAATATGTGTTAGTACTTATTTTTGAAGTCATAATTTTTTTTGCTTTTTTAATTCTCAATTTGGTACTCTTAATGAAACATCTGAGGCATACAAAATTATGTTTGAAACATTATTTTATTACAATTTTTAAAACAAACCTTGTTCATCTAATTTACGGCATGAAGACGGATTCCAAATGCTTTAATATTAAATTGGCAGCAAACAATTTTTAACCCGAAAACGGCATATAAGTTTTATTACCGCAGCTTCGACTACGTTAGATATGGCAAACGCTATTTTGATTTCATTTTGAGTTTAGATGTTTCCAATGAAAAATTCTATATTTCGTTATGCAACGTAAAGTACAAAAATGTATTAAATTGTTGAGTAGTAGAGTTTTCAGGCCCAAATTTTAACGGAAAATTTTTAGTGCTCAAAATTTTGAGTACACATAATATAATTTATTATATGTTCTACTAAAAACCTGGCTTGGTCTGGTGCGCCGTTGAAGTATTTCGTATTTCTATTGTAAAATGAACTGATTTTAAGGCCAAAAGCTGCAGTAGCTTTGTTCACCAAAAATATTGTATAGTGTGTCTGTCATAAATTGCCAATTTACTTGGCTCAGTGGAAAAGTTTTTATGTTATCTTAGTTAGTTATCATAACTTTGTAAACTCCTATGTTAAAATGATTTTGGGCAATAAATGAAATGAAATGAAGTTACATTTTGCCGAAATTTTTTATCTTTTCGTAAAATTCAACTTCATATGTTAATTCTAGCACCGTCTAACGGGTCTAGCTCCCGTATTCCTTCTCATGTAACCAATAAATATTTTGAGTACTCCGGACTAGAAAAATACCAGAAAGAGATCATCAGATTTCTTTGTAAAATAGATCTGATGTCCTTTAGGGTTGAGTTGATTGATTGATTCATTGATTTCAGTTATAAGAGCAGACCTGCAAGCACATTTCTGCAGAAGCTGTCTAGATATGGAAGAGGCATAGACGATCTTGCACTTCCTGTGCCATTGTCGTGCTCTATCCAGACATAGATTTACCATTTTAGGCAGACAATAATTTACTGCATTGAAATACTTTAGTACTGTAAAATTCAGGGAAGAGCTACGAACAGGTGCCACATGCGGTGACACAATGGGCCTGAGTGTGTCCCACAGTGGACAACCGCTTCAACCTAACCTAACTTAACCTATTAATATGGAGTTTTATAATTGAAAATTTATTGCTAGGGAAACCTACTAATGGCATCACGTAAATTGATTCTCTACTGACCACTTTTTAAACTTTACTTCAGTAGAGCCAATGTACAAATATTCTCATGAGAATAAGTTTTATATCAATTGGAAAGCGTTTTTCATTTATGTTTTGAGTATTTTTTAAATATTGTAGGGTTAAACAGATTTTTTTTTAAATCATTTTCTAGTATATTTCTTACAATATAAATGAACATTTTTATTATTCTTGCAAAAATTAAATTTTCGAACGAATCAATTAGTTTGCAGTGGAAAAATCTTAGTAACTCGGGAAGGATTCATCAAAATCGGTTTGGCAATTTCCATGACTATGGGACACAGTCAGTCACACATAATTACAAATGCGTCCAATTTTATTCGCGTACACATATAAAAAAAAATATTTTTTTAACCAACTTTTACCAAATCTCTTATCTTATGATTTTTACTAAGAATAGTTACTCAGTGCATATTAGCTGTAAATCTTTAAGGAGTAATGCATTTTTACGAATACTTCCGCACAAGTATTGAATGTATAGTGAGTGGAGTAGCTCCTTCAAAAGCCATTTGGGCATTAAGCATTTAAAAAATTATGGCAATTACAAATTTGCAACAAATTGGCAAAAAGAAAGCAAAATACCGCTGCACAGTTTATGCCATTAAAGCGTTTCGAAGCGAATAGAGGTGATTGAATTTCACCACACATACAAAAATATACATACATACATACATAGATATATACATACATACATACATAGATAAATACATACATACATAGATATATACATACATATGCATATACATAGATAATTAAACAATTTAGTGTACTCGTGGAGATTTTTACTGATGATGAGAATTTATGACTTCCGATGGGAATGTGCGAGTGAAATTGTGCCAAACACCAATCGGAGAATGGAAGGAAAGTGTAGCACAACAATGTAGTGCAAGTCAAGGGGTGCGAGGAAGTCAATTAAATTAGCAAAAATAAGCTAAATAAATAAAAGAATAACGTTTATTAAAAGTACGTCAAAGGGTTAAAATAACTCTAAAGGAAAAATTGCTTAAGTTTATAATTATGTGAAAGGGTCTTAGCGAAATATTTTTTAATTAGTTTTCTAGAATTAATCAATGGTGGGCCGCACTTACTAATAAAAGTTATTGCTAATATTTGTGTATATAACAATTTTATTGAATTATTAGGTGTTACCGTGCTTCCGCCTGTAAAGTATTTTTCAACCAGAACTAATACATTTTTTTTACAACCATTTTCGTTACATCTTCAAGTTATTTGAAGCCAATACAGTAGACTGGGAATAAAGCGAACTCCTGATTGAGAGAACTACTCGAGACCGCAAACATTCTTTCATTGAGTACTCAGTAGGGGGAACCTTCAATCGGATAAGCACTGAGTAGAGGGAGCTTCGCAATTCTTGTGTAATTTCAGATATAGTACAGTTATTTCAGAATGGATGTATAGTATGTTTATCATATGTGTATGTACATATATCCATTGAGTACATTGTCCAGTGTAAAAAGATTCAGTACTGTGCATTGTGTTGAAGCGGTTGTGCGAAGTTAAAGATAACAAGGTACAAATTGTTTCGCTGGTTGACTAGGACACTTAAAAATTTTTTACCACTTAAACCAAAAAGGGAAGTTATGGAAAAGCGCGGCATTAAAAGCATTGGCGGATCAAAATGGTATAACAAAATTACGCATTAAAATGGTAAAATAAAGCTTCTAAAGGCATCGTCAACGTACACTAAAAAAACGAAAATCTCTGAAACTGAGCTATGTAAATGATTCACTACACAAAGAGACATGCACACTCCCACATCTGGTTATTTAATAAAAGAAAAAGCTAAGCAACTGCATGAAAAAATGTGTGGAAATGGAAGTGGCTTTGATGCAAATTCTAGTTGGCTATACTGGGAATTAGGCTGGTGAAAATTTGCGGTGAAAAACTGTCTGCTGATCAGGAAGCAGTGCCAGTACTTTACGCAAAGTTTTGATGACTAAAAAATAATTTACAAATGTTTGAAAATCAAATTTACAACGCCAACGAAACTGGCTTATTTTGGAAATTACTGCCGTACGTGAGTTCAAATGAAAAAAATGCTTGCGGAAGTTGTCCTAATGCAACTGACAAATACAAATCGAAGCCATTAGTAATCGGCTAAGCCAAAACCAACGATAATGCAAAGATTTTCAGTTTCATTTGAGCTACAGAAGCTCAAAAAGCGCGTTAACTGGCAATATTTTTCCACAAATCATTAGCACGAGAGTCAAATCGAATTTAGTAAACTTTAACATAAGAATCTAATAAATTTAACAAAATGTAAATACAATTCTACAACAGGAAGATCTACTACTAGTCAAAGCTATTCTGATCCTAGAGAATGCAACCAATGTTATACAAAAATATTGGTATCCTTTACTAAACTTTATTTTATTATGAACAGCCTGAAGAGACTGATGAGAATTTCGATTGTGATATTCTTCTTGGTTTTTTGAGACACCAAATCGTTCCACAATAACATTCCGAATTTGAGGAATTGTAAAATTGGACTGAAATTGCATTTCCACTAGTAAATAAGCACCCACACATATAGTCTCTTTAATTGCATGTTATTACTCTTTTCTTTAAAGCAAACATTAGTGTCGATGAACTAAAGGTGTGACAATAGTGCTATCACATTAGCGTCAGCAACTGGACTAATTTTCTCGAAAAACATTTCGTGTTGAATAGAGATTTTATGTTCCAAAAACATTTTTTCCAAACGTTTCGACTCACTATAGTTAACACTAAGGAGTTGACGCCATGAGAGGAAATGAGAGGGAAAATAAAATCATCAAAATCGACCCAGCCATTTATGGGAAGAAGAAGAATTACGAACCCGCGCATACTGGAATTTTATGTTATTTAATGATTTAGTTTGTTTTTTCTCTTAGTAAGCCTGTGTATTTATGAATGTTTGTGTGCCAAAATAATTTGTGTACTGCAGGGCAAAAATAGCTTTATTTCAAATACTACATATCTACATATAAATCCGTATATAGCAGCATAAGTAGTAATTGTCATCACCATCAGCATTGATGCCATTAGCTACAGTGGCTTTTAACAGCAATTTTAACAGCTGCTGTGATTTTAGCTGTCAATCACTGATTGCACGCGCACGCTTTAATTAAATTTTGTCGACTGTCTTTTTTGAGATATTATCTTTTTCCATTAATTACTCGGTTTTAAGTGCAAAGATGCCTTAACCTGGTAGGCGTTAAAGGCTTTGATTATTTGCCTTTGGCGAGTAAGAAACTTTGTGATGAGCCACAAAAGGTGAAGAAATAATTTATTTTTGAATATATATTTAATATTTTTTGTATGTGTTTCACCTAAGATGTCGGTTCAATAAAGCACGCTTCCATGGTTAAATGCAGATTCTGCAGTAAAATTCTAAAAAAATACTTTCTCCCTTCTAAACGAAGATAATTAAGGTTAAGGTATGAAAGGTGTGTATTAGGCAGAAATTACTGAAGAGTTTGCCATTATATGCCAATAGTTAACCGTTTTAAGGAACAAAGTATTCTATTACTTAAGGCTTTGAAATATTGGCAACGAGCTTTATATGTGTGAGGGTTTTTCGTAACGAAGGCATTCTTGTGGAACTGTCTTGCGAATGATCTGACAAAAAACAAAAAACACAAAAAAAAAAATACCTAAACGACAGTATTCTGCGGCCGCCGTAGTCGAAGGCGATGGTAAGTCACGCCTATTCAGACGTGCAGAGGTTAGAGTCTATGGGCATGAAATACTAAAATGAATGAACGTTTTTCCTAAAGGCGATCGCCCTTAAGTAAGAATTGCCAAACATGCGAGTGCATTTCTGCCCTGCGGAAGCTTCTTATAAACAAACATAAAAACATTTGTCGTTCGGCGGCGGCATACACCTATAGGTCCTCTATTTGTGGAAGAACATCAAGACGAAACCCACAAATTGGGGGAGAAGCTCGGCCAAATACTAAATAAAGGGTGCAAGCCCCAAATATTAGTTTGGAGGAAAGAAACAATTTTTGCGTACAATTCAAAACTTTATTTAAGATGTTTCAGATTGTCAAATATGTACCGTTTTGTTGCATAATTTGTTGCCATTTCAAAGGTACCTTTGTAATGCTTATCTCTTAGCAGTTTTTGTCCTTATTGAGGAAAAACTCTTGTAATAGATTTTCATAATCTTTTCTTTATACCAGTTTTTTATCACTCAGAAAGTTTTGCAGTGCGTGAAAAAGGTGGTAATCGCTTGGTGCCAAGTCCGCTTGGTGTCCACAATAAAACTTCTCAACCTAGCTTTCGGAGTTTTTGGCGAGTTACTACAGACGCGTGTGGCCTTGTGTTGTCCTGATGGAACGCAACACTTTTCCTATTGGCCAATTCTACCCTTTCTGGTAATCACTAGCTACGAACGATCCAGTTGTTGACAGCACAGTTCCGAGCTTAGTGCTTGGCCATAGGAAAGCAACACATATTAAATGATTCCTTTCAAATCCCACCAAATGGAGGCTAGAGCCATCCTGGCCATTAGTCTTGGTTTGGTTACCTTTTGAGCTTCATCATACTTTGACCTCGATCGTTTTCGCACAATATTGTTGTATGTGATCGAGTTCTCACCCCATTCATCATCCGTTTAAGAAATGGGGCAATTACATTCCGTTTGGCCATGGCTTCGCAGATGGAAATTTTGTGTTTTGGTGTTAATAGGTGTGTGACCCAAACATCGAGCTTCTTTTTTAATCCAGAACTGTTTAGAACTATTTTATGGTTGATCTTTATCATCTGGGTGATGCTCCGACTACGAAAATGCCGGCCAATTTCGATTATTCCCGTGATTTTATTGCCGTTTTCGATAAATCCAAAATTGCTCGTCATTACCTGTTGCAGTATCGGCACCATAAACATAATTCATACTTTCAGCAGCCTGGCTTGATTCTTGCATTTATCAAATAAAAACTGTAAGATTTACCGAATTTTCTCTTTGTTGACTGCCACTTTTTAACACCCTGTAACTCATTACTTATTTTTAATAGCGGTCGCCCCTCGACAGGCAATGGCAAACCTCCGAGTGTATTTCTGCCATGAAAAAACTCCTCATAAAAAAGATCTGCCATTCGGAGTCGACTTGAAACTGTAGGTCTCTCCATTTGTGGAACAACATTCAGATGCACGCCTAAAATAATAGGAGGGGCTTGGCCAAGCGTCCAAAAAAGGCTGTACGCGCCAATTGTATATATATTTATAACTCATAACTGAATGGAATAAACAAAAAACAGCAAAACAAATTTGATCGATACTTTACGATATATCGATCTCTATAGCCATCTACCGAGAAAATAAAGGATTTATTTTTGCCGAAACTAATATTATTATTTCTTTACCGCCTGATCTTCTGACAAGCATTCCAAGTGCACAATAACAAAAATGGTTAATTTCCAATGGTATTTGGTCAACAATTGATGACACTAGTTTCACACTTCTAGTAAACTTTTTATGAAAATAGTGCTGAATTTTCTCATTTCAAAGAAATGCCAGCCAACTTCCACTACGAAATTACTTCCGCCCCCAGTCACATAACTTAGACACCTCCTTCATTGTTATGTTGTTAAAATAACGATATGCATATCTGCATTGGGTATAAAAAGTGACGCAAAGGCTTTTCTAAATCGTCAAAGAATAAACACTGCATGCCTGCATTGCTTTGTTTTTGTTTTTGTTTTTTTTTCGCTAATTATTTATTTGTCATTGGTGTGGAATTCGGTGATTAGCAAACCGAAGCAAAAGAAAAAAAAATCAAAAAAATTATCTACAGAACATTCGGTTGCAAAAATGTTCGAAATACACAAAAATGAACTGTTCCAATGGCGCATTTATAATAATTACAAGTTAATTTAGCATGTAATTAACTAATTAGGCAGGCGATTACTAAATCGAGTATTTTGTGTTTTTCTTTCTTCTTTTGGCCAAGCGGCGCGTGCACATAGGAAGAGAGGCATGCAGGTGCCAATGGTTGAGGCGCCGCGTCAGATCGGGTTGGGTCGTGCCGTAGTGGCTTTTTGGCTTTGTGGCATTATGGCGGCATGGCAAAGGTGAATTTTAGCCGATTTCATGAGAGGCGGTTGACTTGAGAAAAAATCTTCCGGCAACACCTACTTTAAGTAATTTTGAGTGGAGGCAGTAAAAAGGGGCCAAAAAGGAGACCGAAATGAAAAAGAACACAAATGCAAATACAATAACGCCGAGCCGAAAGAATGCCATTCTGGTTAACAAAGCGCGAGCAGTGCAATTTTTTGGCTTTGCGCAAACGTTTTTTTTGTTTTTAACTGTTGCGGTCACTTTTGTGCGATTTTTTCGCGAATTCTTTTTGCAAATTTTTTTCAGCCTATTCTTGTGTGTTAATTATTTAATTTTATTTGCCTTACGCTTAGTTGGTGAGTATGACGGCTGTTAGCTTTTTATTTTATTTTATTTTCTTACTGTTACTTATGGCAAATTGTTTTCGCTCACCGATTTTCCTAAGCTGTGCACTGTGCGCTGTTTATTTTGGGCTCTACCGCGCATTCGAAGCGATTAATCATTTTTGCTTCCAACTAATTTGTAATAACAACATTTTATTTCTGCTAATTTTTTGCAAATTTTTTGCAACGTTTGTTTTTTGCTTCACTATTAATAACCCTGCTAGTCGTACGGGTCAGTCACTGCTTGGGTGCTACTCTGGTTGTCTTGTTAAGGAGGGACGTTGCGAGCAAGGTGCTTATTTGCCAAAAATCTTTGCGAATTTCTCCATTTTTAATTATTTGTTGTTGTCTTGTATTTTAAGGAGTTCGCTTAAAGAGGTAAATGAAGTATTCTACATAGAAGTGGTGTGAGAAAATATTTGTTGGTAGTTGTAGAACGCTATTTTTTGTTTTTGATATAGTTATGGAAATTTTGGGCTAGCTATTAGTGACTAAACATGTGCTAGGTTGCTTCAAAATAAATATAGCACAAATTTTTTGGAGACTTAACCCCAAACCACAGCCCCAGCTTTGCGCTAAGTTTCATTAAAATGTAAACTTCACTATTGAATACCTAATAATTTAATGAGTGCAGCGTATAAAATCTTCACGAATGTTCTGTCCCAAAGGTGGAATGAGTATGCCGAACAAATATTAGGCGAGTACCAATGTGGTTTTAGGAGTGGAAGGTCGACGACCGACCAAAGCTTTGTAGTTTGCCGAATATTTGAGAAGTTTCATGAGTACAAAATCCACCTGCATACCCTCTTTTTAGCTTTTCTGAAAGTGTTCGATTGTGTTGAAAGAGGCAAAATTGAATATGAATTTAAATTGAATTGAATGCAAGGAATACTGAAAAAATTAGTTGTGCTGGTAAGTAGTAATTCTCGCTGACACCTATTCCAAGGTGCTTTTACAATGCAAAGCGTCTGACTTATTCAGAGTTGAAACAAGATTGCAGCAGGGAGACGCGTTGTCTGTGCTTGTTTTCAATCCGATCCGATAATTAAAGATGTTGTTCCATCAGAGACAGAGACTATATTCAGCAAAGCTTCACAACTATGTGGCTTTGCTGATGATCTGATCATCTCCGCTAGAAATATAAATGTTGTTAGAGAAGTATTAAAAGCACTCAGATTAAAAGCAAAATTCTTCGGATTAAAGATCAGCGAAAACAAAACGAAGTATCTCGGAAGACTTAACACGTTGAGAAAAGCGCCAGATATTAGAATTGGCGGTCATGAATTTCAAAGTGTGGATAAAATTAAATGCCTCGGACTGCTTCTCAGTAGGACAGATGATACAACTATTGCTATCCAAGACCGTATACAGGCTGCAAACAGAACATATTTTGGCCACAGCGAACTGCTAAAAAATAAGCTTCTGAGTTGGAGAACCAGAACAAAATATATAAAACACTGATTCTATCAGTGGTAACGTATGGATGCGAAGCGTGGACAATGAAAGCGGATACAATTAAACAATTAAGCATTTCGACTAAGGAAAATACTAGGCCCAATGCGCGAAAAGCATGGACTGTATCGCATAAGATATAACAGCGAGCTAGTGGAATTCCTACAAGGGGAAACATTATGCGGTTTACGCAGCGCATTGGATGGCTAGGACAAGTTTGTAAAATGTTGAATGAAAGAATACCTTGCAAAGTTTTAGATGCGCGCATGCTAAATGAATAGACGATGTGAGAACGATCTAAGAAGCATAGTACTGACCAACTATCGTAATCTGGCTATGGACCACAATGCACGGACAATAATTGTGGAGGAAGGCTAAGCATGGTCTAGCTGACCAGCAGTTCTATTCATATGCAGACATCAAAAAATGGCTTGATCCGTGGATCGCCTCAAAATATGAACAGTTGTACCGCGACGGTATACGAGATCTACCAGAAAGATGGGGAAAAGTAATAGCCAGCGATGGGCAATACTTTCATTGATAATAATTGTCACCATGTTTTCAGAATAAAGTTGTATTTTCATCAAAAAACCAGCGACAACTTAGTTGGGCAACTAATATTTCGTAAAAAAAAAACAAAGGATGATTAATTTTATGCCACCTTGTAGTAGTAATAAAACAAGAAACATTTTCAGGCCCAACTTTTTGCCGATTTGTGGTATGCATTTTTGTGCTCTTCCACAATTAGGTTTGGTAAATAATTCAAATCAATGCGTAGCAGCCCATAGTAAAAAGAAATTTCAAGCCAAAGTGGTCCTTTTTACAAGCTCATAATATATTTATACACATTTAGAAGTAGACGCCAAAACTAGTTGAGTTGAAGAATTTGAACAGCAGACATCACGCCAAGTTTCCTGTGACGTCAGTTGCGTTCGAGATCGTTAACTGAGATAAAATCAGAATCAAGGGAAATCAAGAATACAAAATTTCGAATTAATATTCTGGAGATGTGTGTAAACTATATCACGCACTTAAGGCAAAACACAAATCAAAAAAAAAAAGCAACAGAAAATAGCAACAAATAAAAAGATTATTTACCGAGCTACAAAAGGTGGTGAACGCACGAATATAAAAATGACGGATTCATAACAAATATTTAACAAAATAAACACATAAATCAAAAAATTTAAAATAAAAAAATAAAAACATTTGATGTGAATTTCTGTAAAAGAAAGAAGAAAATGCTACATCACAAACACGCCGTTGGCAAGAAATCACAGCAGTGAGCAGGAAACATAAATACATTAACATTTGATAAACTAAAAATAAATGAAATTTAATAAGCAAAGCTCCATGATGCTAAATTGGTAGTAAATTATAATTATAACGAACAAAGTTTTTATCCCAATTCTCTTGATGCTTCGAAATTTGTGTGAAAAGAAGCAAAAAACAAAAAAATTTAAAAAAGTCAACTTAATATTTTAATCAGCGCAAATTCGAATTGCCCATTCGCAGCATTTAAATTTCATTATTATGAGCACGCAAAAGGTTTTGTATTTTCCAGATATATATTTCGTTATTTATTTCTATAAGCCGTTTTGAATTCGAATTTAAAATTTTGCTCAACTTGGCGAATAAAATAGCGAACGGACTTATTTGTTTTCAATTTTCTTATCTGGCTTCGATTCTGAGTGGCATCTAAATTTTGCTAATTCGAACTTGAAATGTGAGCATTCGCAATAATTTATGTAGTTTATATATTTTTTCTAAATAAAACTCGTATCGTAAAGTATAAAAGTGTGCTGAAACACTAATGGGTTAATTTAAAGACAATAAGCCGCTAATACCGGTTCCGGTATTGATATCTAGCCTGGAGTGGATGAAGAAACGATTGATATTGCGAGGTTATAATGTGTATTTGGCAGCACAAATTATTATAATTTTCTGTAGTCAACCCTTTACACCTTAGGGGTTATTGAAATATTGGAAAATTTATTTAATTTTTTTAAGGAAATATAGATTTTTAATGCAATATATTTTTAAATATATGTAGATATATAAATCCATGTTTCAAACATAAGGCTGAAGTCATCCTGATGCCACAAGCTTACATGTCACTCGAGGTCAGCATGCAATTAGATGACACGGCGCTACTGACTTAAAAAACGATGAAATACCTGCAGGCTTCCGTTCTGGGCCTAGATACGGCACGCAGCTATTAACACAGAGTAAAAGGGGGCTCATCATGGTGACCATAAATGCAGTACTACTTTACGGCAGCGAAATATAGGGAGATGCGCTAAGCTGCAAGGTTCAGCACAAAGCACTGGATGCTGTACAATGAAGTGTTGCGGTACAGCAGCATTCAGAGTTGCTTCAGCCTACCGCACTGTCTCAGACGGAGCAGTTTTTGTGATCAGCGGGGAGATACCTATCAACCCCATGACCTTGGAGCGAATTGATACGTGGGATTCCAGGAAAAAAACGTCACCACTAGTGCCACGGAACGGAGATGCCAAACCATGTAGCAGAGGGAAAGCCAATGGGACACTGAATCGAGTGGCAGATGGAGTGGAAGTTGATCACTACAATAGGCAAATGGGCTCAAAGGGACTTCGGGGAAGTGAGCTATTTCATGACTCAGTTCTTCTCGGGCCACCTACACTTCCGAAAATATATAAACCGCATGGATAAGACAAGCGACCCCATGGAGCATATACTGCGAGGTAACTAATAATGACGCCGAATATGCGTTCTTTAGCTGCAACAGATGGCTCGTGAAAAGAGATGCTCTAGGGAACAGATTGGCAAGGTCGCACCGCTCAATGTGAACGGCAAGATGCTTGAACGCGAGGATAACTGGAATGCGGTTTAAAGATATGTTGAAGGCGTATTACGGAGAAAAAAGATAGGCCTTGACACACTACAACAAAGTGAAGTCTCACAGACAAAGACATAAGAAGACGAGCCTATAGCTTGAAGTTGGCTACAAGCATGATGGACCCAGACGTGGGCGAATAGAATTGGTCCTTCATGAATAGAGTATTCTGGATTCTTTCGGAGTAATGTAGAAAGTAGTTCCGGAAAAGGAGACTCCCCAGAAGAGTAGGAGGTATTGGTTTAGTGACGACGGTCGCTGTAAGTATGAAGGCATTTTGAACTCTAGCTCATCCACCAAAAAAAAAAAAACCAAAACAACCGCATATAGGCAATTTTTAACCGACTTTTTATAGACTACGAATTGCTTAAGCTCCAAAAATTATACAAAATATGACAGTTAGTGAGTGCCTGAATAGGAAAGTCTTATCAGTTACACACTTAGTGTTCTAGCCTTCTAGCCATAATAGCTTCATTGAGGAAATCCAATTCAAGCAATACGAGAGCAGGGTATCAGTTTTTTATTTACAGCTGCATTTATAAATATATAATTTTTTTATTTTTTGAC
Organism: Anastrepha fraterculus; assembly: GCA_037575425.1. Taxonomy (NCBI): domain Eukaryota; kingdom Metazoa; phylum Arthropoda; class Insecta; order Diptera; family Tephritidae; genus Anastrepha; species Anastrepha fraterculus. Next base: position 46,654 of record JAYXIM010055693.1, on the reverse strand, counting down.
ATGTTTTCTTTTAATAAATTTTCACACGCAATTTTCCACTGAATTTCGTTGCTCCTCCAAGCTCTTTATTTGACAGTTAAGCACCATTGAAAATATTCATTTCATTTTATTATATTAAAATTCACACATTTTGGACACTATTTTTTATCTCTTCATTCTTCACTTCTGTTTGTTGGGTTTTGGCACTATAATTTAGTAGTGGATTCTACTTATTAGCTTTTTGTTGTATTTGTTTTCGTTTTCCTGTTTGCTAATGAGAATTCATATAATTTTAGAGTCTATTTGACTTCTGGTTAATTATATTTATTTTCCTTCTTTGGTTTCACACTGTAAAGCAAGAAAAAACAAAAAAAAGTGTAGTCAACTATTTATGATGTGCCACGAGAGCTACAGCAATTCATTAAAATTTTTAGATTTTCAGACACGCTGCTGTTTCCTCTTCCACTTCCGCACTTCAGCACGTGCAAAATGGAATTAGATATTTTCACAAAGTACGCAAAACAGATGCATACACAGAGGTAAATTTATTTGTGCCCAAGGGGAGATTTATGCAGTGGCAAACATACACACAAATAAATATATTTGAAACTGCAAATTAAAAAATGTTATAAAACATAAAAGAAAATATTAAAAAATAAACTTAAAAAAAAAGAAATAAAAAATTAAAAACAAAAAAATTAAAAACGAAAAAATTAAAAGAATATTAATAAATAATATAAAAAAAAATTAAAAAATACAAAAACAAAAAAAAAAATGAATGCTTATTTCACGTGATATAGTGATCAATTCATCAAAGTAGTTTGTATAATAAATAGATGCGCGAGTCTCTTCCGACTTTTCTGGAAAATAAGCGGCTTCCGTTTGCCATATTCTAGTTGAACAGCGCTGAGATTATTGCTAGATAGTTCGATTCGCGTTATGCGATATTTTAACATTTTGAGAAATAACACTGCCCTGCATCGGTTTTGCGAATAAGATGGGACCTAGTGATCCCGAAGGGAATTTTGGCGCTAAGCACGAATCCGAGTCCAAAAATTTTCCATCACTTCAGGTTTTCGAGAAAAAGGGGTTGAAACCCCTAAAAATAGCGTATTTGGCCATTTTTCAAAAATTGTGGAGCAGAACCCTAACGTGCTACGATCTTCGTTATTGTCAGTAAATGAAGGTTGAACTTTGCTCTTTGAAATAAGCCCAAACCCAAATTGTTCCCAAGCACCCTTAGAGTAGGGGGTGTACTTATGTCTACGGGGGTAGAGAAAAAAATGAACATAGGAACTTATCTACACCCAAGATAAGATATAATGAAAAGTGCAGTGCTCCTAAGGTATTTAGTGTCGCTGATTACAAATCTGAAGTCAAACATTCCATTTAAAAAGAAATAAAAAAAATCAAATTCAAATTTTCAAATCTAATACATCGTCTGACACACGACCGAAATTTTTAACATTTTCGTCCGCCATTTTGAGTTTTGGGAATCTGACTACAGGTTTGTAATCAGCGACACTAAATACCTTAGGAACACTGCACTTTTCATTATATCTTATCTTGGGTGTAGATAAGTTCCTATGTTCATTTTTTTCTCTACCCCCGTAGACATAAGTACACCCCTACTCTAAGGGTGCTTGCGAACAATTTGGGTTTGGGCTTATTTCAAAGAGCAAAGTTCAACCTTCAATAACTGACAATAAGGAAGATCGTAGCACGTTAGGGTTCTGCTCCACAATTTTTGAAAAATGGCCAAATACGCTATTTTTAGGGGTTTCAACCCCTGTTTTTTGAAAACCTGACGTGATGGAAAATTTTTGAACTCGGATTCGTGCTCAGCGCCAAAATTCCCTTCGGGAACACTAGGTCACATCTTCTTCGCATCAGAAAAATTGAAATTTGCAGGACAGTGTAATTAGCAAAGATTCGCGTTTTTGAAATAGTCGTGAAATTGAATGAAATCACATGAGAACAAATCATATCGCTTGTTTACTTCAATAGTGACATAACTCAAAACACCAAAATGCTTAGAAAATATCTCAAATTGCCAAACGGTTGCAAAGTTTTCAATTTATTATGCCTCCCTACAAAATTTACTGAACTTATTTTCAACTAGTGAAACAGTACTTCAATAAATATCGCCATGATTTTTTTAAGCAGCATCCAACAACAAGTGATCATCCAATGATCATTAAAGACAATTTCAAAGGCGAACATCGGTTTTATTTCGATTCAATCTTGAACAACCAACATCATCGTCGTCCTATTCATAGGGCCACTGGGGAAGTCGTTCTACATAGGTACTTAAGGATGTTATTACCTAGACCAGTAGTGATTAATTTGGTTGTATGACAAATAATGCAAAACTTAGCCGTTTTCGAGGTACACGATTTTAAAGTTTATTTAAGAAACAAGATTTTAAAAGAATCAAAGTAATTTTTTAAAAGATAAGGGTAGCTTTTTTAATACCAATTTTTTCAAGTAAAGAGTATATAATTAATAAAAGTAATCAATAAAATTTTAATCACGCCCTGGCAGCTAAAAATAGCTGCTTGAATTTCTGATTTTCCAGCTAGTATTTCCTACTTCACATATTTTTTTTTATCTGCATGTATTAAATACTATCTAAGCACGAGGGTTATGTTGGCTTTGAGGACATCAGTCGGTTACGCCTTATTGACATAAATCGCGACTTCAGAACAAAGTCAAATCGTTCATTTTTCGTAAACGATTCACGTCACTTTCGCGAGAGATAAACTTTCAATCAAATTCTTTACAATGAAGTTGTATTAAGTGCATTAAATCGTGTTTACTACTCAATAGTATCAATAGTGCCTTGGTGATTTAGAATCATTGCAAAACTAATACACAATATATTAGGCGTATGCCAAAATATATAGAAAACTCAACGGAAATACATTGAGCCATTAACGTGATGTTACTCGAGAAACAGCGAAAGTTGATTAAACTTTTTATTTTTAATTGCTTTTAAATTAAACATAACTTTTTGCGCTCAAAAGAAATCAAAACTGAAAATTCTCATAAGCGCAAAAGAAAAGCTCCGTAAGCCAAAAACAAGAACTATCCATGAATAGATTTCAGATTAGCAGGGTGCTCAGATTTGATGTTATAAGCTTGATTTTTAGAGTTGATTTTCTTACACTTTTGATTGGATGTGGAAGTGATAATAGTGCAATAGAAACTGAATTGAAGCCACTTCGACCTCTTAAAGAGAAAAATCGCCTCTGAAAATATGAAATATTTTAAAGATACAAATTGGGGTAAAACTTGTTTAATTTAAATTTTATTAAAAAATTTATATTGCGCGCGAAACTCTTGAATTTGGTGTTTTCAGTTATCATTACGAATTTCAAATAAAATGACTTATTTTTAAATTAATTTAAATTCTAAAATAAATTTAATTTTATCTTGGAAATTTATAAGATTTCAATTGATTTGTCGGTAATATTTTAACTTTTTCAATGTTGAGATATAGCAATAAAATGTTTCCTCTAATTGCTAATGCAAATCTTATTTTAGTTCGGAAATTTTTTATTTGCGTTTTCTATCTTATAAAGGGTTTTCCAATAACAGGTGGAAGGTGTTAAACAGGGGAGATAATTAACGATTTTCATGGCCGGAATTGGATGGTATTGATCTGAACAACGTTTATTTTCAATGGCGCTAGGTGCCACACAAGCAACGAAACCATTAAACTTTTACAGGAAAAGTTTCCGGCCATGTTATCTCTCGAAGAGGTGATCACAATTGGCCACTAAGATCTTGTTATTTAACACCTTGTGACTTTTTTCTTTGGATGGAAGATGGAAATCCTGAGCCTATCGAGGACATGGGGCAGCCACTTTGCAATTCGGTTATAGAAAATTTCATGAAAAGGATATTGTCCTGTAAGCGTGGCCGTGGTGGTCATTAGTCTGATGTTATTTTCCACTATTAACGGCATACCTTCCTCTTTATAATAAAAAAATTGCATTGAATATCAAAATAACGCCTCTTATTCGAAAACCCTTTATATCTTATATTGGAAATAAAACATCAAATTTTTAATTTCATTTACATATTTGTTTCATTAAAAATTTCATTTTTTTTTACAGAGAAAACGAGATAGGTCGGCAGTAATTCTGACACTTCCGTGGCAATAAATCACCGGGGAAGCGCTGCAAATAAAGCATTTTTTGCACACATAAAATTGTTCAAGTCGCGATTGCTATCAAAAGCTTAAAAAATGGCAACGTAGAAAACATTTCCACGACCGATACTAAATACAGCAGCGAGGTATGGGTACTTAAAACAACAGACATCAACCATATACTGAGGTGTGAAAGAAAGATACTGGGAATGATATAATTTTTCAGGCGAGATAACGGAACATATCGGATAAGATACAAACACGAGCTCGACGCATTGATTCATAGGGAAAATACAATACTTTTTATAGGTTAACGAACCAAATGACTGGGAAAGATGTACAGAGTGCCCCAATGGGTAGCTGCCAGTATAGCGTTCGATGGGCAAGTGGTTGGACGGAGAGGTGGTGGGAAATCAAATAAACGCTAGATTGATGAGGCCATAGTCGACTTGCGGGAAATAGGGATCGCAAACTGGAAATACGTAGCAGAGAATCAATCGGAGTCGGGAATCGTAGTTGTGGAAGCAATGGTCTGCACAAGACTGTAGCGCCATTGATGACGATGAACTGCTTTTTAAAGTTAAAATTGTTAATGTTTCATCTTTTTATTACAAACATAAAATGTTTGATTTGTAAGTTGATTCTATAATTAGCAAATATTAGAGTATAGTTTCGAAATAAGTAAATTTGTTTATGCTTTTTTCTTTGGTTTTGCTGTTTTGATTTTTGACATCGTTTTTTTTTTAACTTTGAAGTGAAACGTTGATTTTTTAAATAAACTTTAATTTGAACACAAATTATTTTAGTTTATATTTTTGTATTTGCTTTTAGTTTTTTATTTTATTTTATTTGTTTTTGTTTTTAGTTTTATATTTATTACCTAATTTTTTTTTTTATTTTAGTTCCGAAATTTTTAATTTGCTTTTAATTATTTGTTTTGTGTTTTACTTTTTTATTTATTATTTATTATTTGTTTTTTGTTTTTTTATTTAGTTTGTTTTTGGTTTTCATTCAGGAAATTTGTAGTAGCATTAATTCATGTTTTAATAAAATATCTAACCTTTGACATAATTTTAATTTCAATATAATTAATTTTTCTTAGCTCAACACTTTTAGTATATTATTTCATATATTATTTCCTGTTTATTAACTTTTCATTTTAAAGGCATTATTTATGTAGCACCTTTGGAATAAAAAGTATAATTTTTAGTTTCATTTTAATTAATTTTTTTTCAAGTTAAAACAATTTTAAAAAATATTTTATTTATTATTATTATATTTTTATTATTATTATTATATAAATGTTATTTATTGTATTATTATTGCAAAAATGTTTCCCTTTGTTACTAGTTTTACTTCTAAAACAAATTTTTTTTGGTTTGCAATTTTTTGTGTTTTTTTGTTTTCCAGTTTTTTTTTCAAATTTTTAATGCTATTATTTTATAAATTATCATATTTTAATATTTAAAAAATGTTTGACTAAAAGTTGAATTCATTTAAATTTTGTTTTAAATTTGAATTTTTTAATGTACACTTTTATAGTTTTTGTTTCATGTTTTGTAGTCTACGCATTTTGAATATCATTTTATTTGAATGAACATTTTTAATTAAAATGTTTGATTTTTAAATTAGTTTTAATAAAAAATTGAAATTGGTTTAGTTTTGGAATTTAACTTTAATTTTTTTTTCGTTTTGACTCCTTAAGATGGTTCATGCTTTCGAAAACTTTAAAATACAATTTTTCTTTTTAAATAATTTTATATTTTAACTCGAATTTTGAAAGTTAAACATATTCTTTGTTTTGTTTTTCGTGTTTTTTCTTTTTTGTATATTGTGGTTGTTCATTTACAATAACTTGTTGAAGTAGTTTTTCGTAAGTTTTATAACATTCTCCTTAGTTTTTCTTTGTCTTACAGACGCACTGTCTTGCAGTTATGCTTATTCCACTACTTAGTTTGGTGATTATTATGTTTTGATTTGATGTTCTCCTTAACATCACATAATGTAAAATTTTAAATTTAATGAAATCTTCTTATTTCAGTTCTTCATTAAGCCCTTCATTGAACAGAAAATTTGTCTGAGGTTGCATTCCTTTTTTTTTTTTTTTTTTTTGTTATTTTTATTATATTACTTTTTTATTATTATTGTTTATATTTTTTTTAACATTTTGAATATTATTTACTCATTTTCAGAAATTGAATCTTAAATCCCTTGCTTAAGTTGTCACTAAGGCGTTAATCATGACTTCGAGTGCTCCTTCCAACTTCGCTCATTATTTTCTTAAATATAATAATAATTACTTCTAATTTTCTATTTTCCAAATTGTTTTCATTTTTATTATATGTTTTTTTCACTTTTGCACGATCATAAAAGCCATCATTTTTAATAGTCGCACACAATCGCATACCACTGCTAATAATTTGTTGCTAACACATCAACTTTTTGCTTACTTTATTTGTTAAAAATTTTCGCCACCTAACTTTTTTTTAAATTGGTTTTTCACTCTAAGCGCCAGCAAACAATTTTTCGCACCTATCAAGTTTTCAACGGAAATTCACAAATCCCAAAAATTGTGCATTTTTTATTCGACCGGTTCTGCCTTTTCAACTGTCACTAAAACGGAAATCACAACTTCGCCGACGGAAAACAAATCACGTTGACGCTGCAAAAGGCGCGACCGGCGTTGTTCCGAAACAGCGTTAACGCAAAAGTTCACAAAGCTAGAAATCCAATAGAGCGAAGAAACGAACAAAAAAAGCGGATTTCGACCGACAAAAAATGTAGCGGTTGGCGTGCACGAAACGCGCCACACTTGAAACTGAACTAAATCACAAATCATGTCCAAGAAGTTGCTGGCCAACAGCAGCAGCCGCACCAACAGCAATAGCGGCAGCAGGCCAAAAACCGACAACGGCGAAACGTTACAAACGGCGACGGCGGCGGCCGCAGCATGCCAAATACAGTGCCGCAGCGGCGCGCCGGTCAACAATAGTTCAAATGGCGAAGCTATTAGAGTAGCGCATACTCATACGAGCTTGAGTTCCAGCTCAATAGGCGCAACTCAGCAACTCAGGCCAGCGTGCGCCAGCAGAGAGTTGAGCAGCAACGACGTACACTGCGCTTACTGGTCAATTTATCGACTCTTGGGAACTGAAAATGAATCTACTAAGCGTTTCTCGCCTTTTTGTTTCATTATCGCTAAGCAAATCTAAGCACAGCTTGTAGCGGTCCGTTTTATGCACAGACGAGCGGTAAATAATCATAAAAAGCTAAAAAGCAGCTTCTAAACAAAGCAACCTGTGCTGGGTGCTGGCACTGCTGCTGGTGCTAGTGCTGGTGCTGGTGCTGGTGCTGGTGCCTGTGCTGAGAAAAGGCATAAATTCAAAAGCAAAACGTATAGAAAAGTCAGCAAAACAAAAGTCATGAGAAAAAAGAGATTAGTAAAATATTTCTTGTGCTTGAAGAGCTTTGGCTAGAAAAATGTGCTGGCTAGCTGACTGACTGAATAGTCGAAAAGTAGCCGCGACGCAGCTAACAGCATTCGACAATCAATAACTTGCCGGCCGCTTGAATACGCTCACGCTTGCGCTCTTAGCAGCCGCAAAAGCTATCGCTCTTCAACTTATCGCTCAATCTTTTGTGTTCTTTTCAAATGCTCTTAAATATTATAGTTTTCATTGTTTATTCTATAATTTTTTTTGTATGGAAATAAAATTTTCTTTTACTCACTTTTATTTACTGAGATAAGTGAACTCAAATTTGGCTTAAGCTTATCGCTATTTTGCTAACTTGACTTAACAGCTCATAAGACGTGCGAATCTCATTCCAGCTGGTCATGTGTGGGAAAATCACGGCTCAGTTTTCAACAGCTCATTTGAGCAAAATAGTTTTTGACGTTCTAAGGCGGCAGTGATAGCCGCATAATGAAGTTGAAATTGCGTGATATAGATTTTTTTTTGCAAAATGGTTTTAAAATGAAATATGAATAATTTTTTAATTATTATTAAGAGTATAAGAATTTTATTTGTTTTCTTTTGAAAACCCTGATCTGAAAATTGAAAATTTTAAAACTATTTAATAGTGAATAATTCGTTTTAGATTAGTGGTTGTGGATGTTAGCTGCTTTAAATTTTTAATTTTAATTCGCCGTTAGAATTAAATTACAAATTTCAGAATTAGTAGTTTAATTTTTCATCTGAAAATAATCACATCACCTCGATTTTGAATAGAAACTCCCCGGGAGGTTTTTCTATATTCCCTTTCCTCTTATCATGAGCGAACTTCGAAGAAAGAAACTTGTGTGTTGCAGGAAAAAGTAGTCATGTTCAAAGTAAAGATAGCATTTTTAAAATGATTTTTCTACAGCAAAGTATGAAGTAAAAGTACACAAAAATATTGGAAATTAAACTTTCCAATAGAAAATAATGCTAATCATTTGTTTCTACGTCACAGACTACCAACAAGAGTCAACTGGAGTTACCTGTAAACTTGATCTGGGAATTTCTAGTGGATTTTATGGATAGAGGGTGGATAAAAAGAGATTAGGAGTGGACTAAAGTGGACCCAAAAATGTGCCTTTGACTATAAGTATCAGTAATATGAACACGAATGATTTAGAAATAATATTACATTTTTTTGGGAAATAGTTCTTATTTCTATTCTCAAGTATTAAAATCCGTACAATAATAAAAAGTAATAATTTTGGTTGAATAAATACTTGGAAATTTATTTTTAAATAATTTCAAGTTCTAGGTTAAAGGCTACCACCTTCCAGCTTATTTGACAAAAGTGTTTCCTATGCCTAACTAATGCTTTAGGGCGCTGCTAAGTATTTGGGGTGATACCAAAAAGTTCTTCTACTTCTTATGCATTTATTTATTTTGGACATGAAAATGTTTATAAAAGTTCAACCACCTAATCTAAGACTTTTCTGAGTGTCGATCAGACTAAAGATAAGTTCGAATACTTTCCCATCTTTGCTTGATACCCATCTGCGGCAAATAAGCGAAAAGTCACATACATTTTTTGAATAGTCCAAATCCCAAATCGCAACTCTAACAAATACCGAAAAGCGGCTTTATTAAGTCTGCAGTGCTTCAAAAACCTGTGGGATGGAAAATTGAGGGAGACTTTAATAAAATACATTTTGAGTATCAAAGGACTGCGGTAATTCAACTGGGGTTTCTTGCGTATATCATTTTGATCAAAAAGTTCCCGGAATATATTCAGACGATTCAAAATACAAGTTTATTCATCAAAAGTGATATTATCGCCTTCAAAGAGCGCCCCATCAACTGCAACGCACTTATTCCAGCGTTTGATCCAGCTCTCGAAACTCTTTTCGGTACTTTATTTTCGTTAGTCATCAGATTCGCATTTGATATTTCCATTTCCTCCTTTCGGCTGTTCAAACGCGTTTCCTGTAGTGGCTTTTGGACTCGATCATACAAAAAAAAAATTGCAGCGAGCCATATCAGATCAATTCGATGGCAGATGGATTGTATTGGTTTCGTGCTTGGTAGAAAAAAATTCACCGGCGGTGAGTTATCATGATGCAAAATCCACGGGTGGTTTTCCCCCAAATCCTTTCTATTTCGCCGAATTGATTCACGTAGCTTGAAATAATTCATATAATAGTCCTTGTTTCTTACTCTGTCCTTCAGAAAAAAATGTGTTGTATAATACTGTTGTAACTGCCTTTTTTTTGTCTGAAAACGACGTTGTTTTTCGATATTAGTTTATTCGGAGTTATCGGCTCACTTTGCTTATGTCTGGATTGCGTGTCGTATTTCTAAACCTATGTCTCGATTTTGGCAATGATTAATGTTGGGTCTTGTTTAGCCATGGAAGACTTGTATTTAGTGATATCGACGCGTTTCCTCTTTTGCATACAATTCAAGTCCTTGGGAACCAACTTTGGAGCAAGACGGCGCAAAATCATATCATTAACTAGACTGCCCTGAATGAGTACATAAGCATGGTTCAAGTCGTCTTTGGTCAACATTTCATTCACTTTGTTTCATCAGCTTTCGAGGTCGTTGGCCGCTAGGTTCGTCATTCTCGATTGACTCACGATCTCTTCCGAACCTTGCATGCCACTCGTAACAGCTTACTTTTCTTTAAAGTATCATTACCATATGAAATAATTAATTATAATTATTAAAGAGGGCCAGTATATCCGTTTACTCCTGCTCGGCGAGAAATGGTGACTCAAGCCACAAGTCGATTTTTGGCTGTACAACGTAGTGGTTCAGCCAATTTTAATGCACGGATGCCTGGTATGGTGAGAAGCTCTTGGGAAAGGGAGATTGCAAAGGACTGCTTAATATTGGCATCAGCGGGGTATGAAGAACTTACCCCAGTGCTGTTCTTAAGTAGTTTTGCACTTTCTTCCCTTGACTTTTATGTTATTTCCATCGCTGTTACGTTGAAGGAGGTTAGCCTCTGGTAGCATTTTTAGGCAGTTAACACCGTACTTCTTCGGGCTTCGTACAAATCTTTCCATCCGGAAACTAGAGTTTGAGGGTCATGCAGGGCAATTTTTCCAAGTAGGCAGGATCAGAACGAGGGGAAAATCTGTACCGAGGCTAGTATTTTCATTGACGGTTCCACGATGGAACCATTAGTCCGAGCAGCGGTTTTCTCTAAATGGGGGCTTTCTCTATCTATTTCCTTAAAATTGCCGAATGCTTCTAGAGTTTTACAGGGAGAAAGCTTTGCGCTCCTGCAGGCTTGCAGAATGCTTAGGGAGCCTGGGAGTGAGGGATATACACTTTTTCCAATAGTCAAGTTGCGACTGACGATGCCATGGGGCAGATCCAAACTGTTTAACTTCTGTAAGGAGCAGATCAAATATCTTGGGTGTATTGGTAACATTTCTCTGACCTGGGTTCTAGGACATAGGAACATGGATGATGATCTTGATAGGTAGGCGTCGATCTCCTACTCAGTCATCGACATCGCCTTGACTGTTGTTGAAGGGGAGTTACACAACGTATTTCTCGCAAAAGCGCGAGACAGATGGAGTTCCATTTCTTCATGTGCTATTTCGAAAACCCTTTGGCCCCAGTGCAATAGACATAGGACTCAGAAAGTCCTGGGGCATCCACGCCATTCAATTTCCAAACTCGTAGCAGTGTTTACCGGTAATTGGATGATGTTAATTTGATGGTGATTGGATGATGATAATTAGAAAAGCTATGTTTACCATCTAATCACCACTGTAGAAGCTGTAAGCACCTTTCAAAGAAAGATACTGTTGAGCTCTTTTTCTGCAAATATCCGGGTCTGGCAGCTAGTCGATTGAGGTCATTGGGTGTTCCTTTCTTCAACAGCTTGGGGCAATGCGCCAACCTAAATCCCATCAAGCTTCTCTGTTACAGCAGCAGCTCCGATTGACTGTAGATATCTGCCTGTTGGTGTCGAAGCGGTGCTTCAGAGTAGTACTTCAACCATTTCACCCACCATTTGCCATTGCCTGCCGAGTGACGATCGCTTTTAGAAAACACCTTTTCCATCAATTGGTGTTTTATGCCCGTGGTTTTGAATCGTAATACACTTCCGAATGGCAGTGACGCACTAACGCATTCGGCGACCTTTAAAGTTCAATATTATAGAAATTTCTGTCTGTAAAACCGCGAAATCTAACATTATGGAACACGAGATACATACAGAGATACAGATATGCAAACGAGAGAGCAAGTAGCGATCTTCTACTTTCTAAAGGCTTCAAGTTGAGAAATAATATGATGGGAGATACACGAGATGTGTAAGATGCGATAGAGTCAGAAAAGTTTAATGAAACAAATACAAAATACAAATTAAGAGGCAACTTTGATACACGTTTAATCCCGTCAATTAGAAATTTGTGGTAATGGTTTTGAATTTTCGCGATTTAATTTCCTTTTATTTATAACAAATTTTTTCGTATTTTTGCGTTTCTTTTTTGCAGCATTGAATGAAGTGAGCTGACTTGAAAGGAAAATTTGTTGAAAATTAAAATTTTTTTTGTCGAAGTTAGCAATCGAATTCTAAAAAAAGACCGATATTAGTAGCAGCAAAACATAAAAAGATTACAATAGATCAATTATGATCCAGATTTGCATAAATCAGGGTGTGCGTGGATCGTTTGTGAATGAATTTTGGCAGCTTTTCTGTGCTACAAATTGCCTATTACCATTCAAAGCTGTCAGCAACTTCCGCTCTCAACTATTATTAGAGCAAAGATTAGCTACAAATTTAAATACTAATACAATTCTAATAAATCCGCATACGATTGCCCATAAGCCTTCATGAACAGAAAATGTGGGTCTATTAAGAAATATTTATATCCACATGTTTACACTGTATTACAAAGCCTATTTTGACCGAGCAATTCTTAAAATCTATACAACATTTTGCCACGACGACCACTAATGCTTTTGTTGTTGTGCATCAATAGCATCTCACTTTAAGCCGACTTGAACTATTTGTGCCAGCATACGAGCAAATAGAGAATTGGGCTGCTTCTTGAGTTAATGCTAAAGAAAATTACACACACACATAAAAACACACATACATGAACACACACATACACACAATTGGTATCTTATATTTCTTTAAGATTTGTATTGTCTTCATTTTATCACCAAATGCCGTTCAGAATTCCATGTCAAAAGCGAACATTTAACGCTACTTTGTATTGCTGCCATTGTTGTGTTGTGTTGGCATTCAAATGCGGTTGGTGAAAAGCACATACTATTTTATATTTACTACGTGTGGCAGTGTGTGAGTGTATGTGAGACATTCGTATGCTGTTGGCAACAAACTTTCTTCCGGTTTGCTGTTTTGTTCATTTACATTGTATTCATTTAGTAATAGTTTATATTACTGTTGAACCAACATAATTTGAGACTTGGAATAATTATTGGAAAAGATCAAAAAAGTTATGAAAATAACATAAAAGTTTCCTGCAACAACGACGACTAATGGATTTGGTGCTAGAATAGAAGAATACTTTGCAACGAAACTAAATTTCTATAGCAAAGCATTGCCAAAAACAAATATACCTATAGTGCATTTATGGCCATCATCCAGTTTTGATCAGCTTCGTCATTTACGGGCGCTCAGAAAATTTCTAAAGCACTGGAAATAACGTCTGCGCATATTGTAAATATTCTTTTAGTTCACTGTAAATATTTTATTGCCAAATTGCAAATGAAGATCTTATTTCATTACTTTTTAGTATGGCAAATTCTTCCAGCATTTTTACAATGCCCACATAAATGTGCTCGTTCAAAAGGAAACTGCTGCTCTACATATCACAAAGAGTTCAAATGGAATCCATTCATACAGACAGGAAGAGGTAAATGATTCATGAAAAGAGCACAAAATGTAGAAAATAGTTGCTATATTAATGTGCATACAAGCACAAGGTCTTTCAAAATGCACTCGTGAAATTTTATCGCTCCATGAAAAGTAAAGTAACATTTTAAAGGAAAAATTTCAAGCCATCATTTTTATCATAATGAGAAAATATCAGTTATGTTGAATTTGGAAAAAATAAGTACTTTTTAAATAACAGAAATTTGTTTTAAAAAAGTTTAATAAAAAAAAAACGGTTCCTAAAATATTTATGAAAAAAAGTTTACTGAAAAAATTTACTAAAACAATTTACTAAGAAATTGAATAAAAATAGTTTTACTAAAAAATGTAATAAACAAACTTTTTAAGTTTGATAAAGAATGTATTAAAAAGTTGTTTACTAGCAAAATTTGTAAAAGAAACTTAACTAAGGCAATTACATAAAAACATGTTAACTAAAAAAATTACTTAAAATATGTTTGCTAAAAAAGTTTGAAAAAAAATGTAAGTTATTTAAAATATATAAATTAATTAAAATATAAATTAATTAAAATATAAAATATGTATTCAAAATTTTGTAAAAACTTGTTAAATAAAAAAATTTAATGAAAAAAGTTTACTAAAAAATGTATATAAAAAAATATTGAAAATTTGATTACCAAAAAAAAAAATTAAAAATGGGCTACTGAATAACTTGAGAAATGAATTAAAAACAATTTTTTTTACTAACATAATTTGCTAAGAAAATACAAAATTTTTTGAGAAAAAAAAAATGGGCGAAAATTGTTTACAAGAAAAAATGTTAATTAATTTTAAAAACATTCTTTTTACCAAATCAAGTTTTCAAATGAAATTTCAAAAAATTTTAACTATAAAAATAAAAAAAAATTACTAAAAATTAAAAAAAATGTTAACTAAGGAAATTAAAAAAAAAATTAACTAAAAAAAAATTTAAACAAAGTTTACTAAAAAGTTTAGTAAATAAATTCGAATTTAAAAAATTTGATAAAACATTGTTGACTAATAAACCAACTAGCCGACTGGCTTGGTCGACTCTGGACGACTTCAGCTTCCAGGTAGCTTCCTAAAATTTAATTTTTATTCGATTTATGGATATAACCTTTAAAAGGGATCCTCTAACATGACGAAAAAACCCAAACCCGGGTACCTCACCGAAGATTTTAAAAGAGGTGTCCAACGAAGGGTTAATAAAAAAAAATTTACTAAAAATTTTATTAAAAAAATATTTGCTAAGCAAATTTAAAAAATTTTGTAAGAAAATCTTAACCGAGAAAATTTAATAAAAAAATGTTCACTAAAGAAATTCAATAAAGGAATTTTTAATACAAAATAAAAAAATGGCATAACAAATTTATTACTGAAATAACTTAAGAAGAAACGTTAATTAAAAATTACCAAAACAGGTTTACTAAAAAAATTAATTAAAATAAAAAAATGTGTTTACCAGGCAAAAGTTAAAAAATTTGCTTACCAAAAAAATTAAGAATTTAATTTAAAAACAAACTTTTTACGAAAATAATCTACTAAAAATTAATACACAATTTTTACCAGAAAACGTTAGTAAAACATGTTTACCAGAAAGTTTTTTTTTATAAAAAAATTTAAGAAAAAGAGAGAAAATGGGTTTACTAAAAAGAATTAGGAAATGCATTTTAGAAAAACTGAAACAGAAATAATTTACTATAAATATAAAAAAAATTGTTTACCAAAAAACAAAAAAAAACAAAAAAATTTTTGCCAAAACTTTTCAAAATTAATTTGGAAACATTCTTTTTACAAAACAAGTTTTCTAATGAAATTTTATATGCTTTTTTTGTTTTTTTTTAATACTTTTTTTTTAATCTTCAGCGAACATTTATTTTGTTTTCATTTGCGCCAAGAATTATTTAAATTGCAATTCAAAGAATAAAATCGTACGAAAAATGTCAAAATTGTGAACCCCAATATCCGGCAACCACTCAATGTTTTCTACCACGCTTTTGGATAATTTATGAAACTGTATAGCAGAATATCTTCATTAAAGGTCAACAAAGTCGAACCGCTGAAGGTTTTAGGCGGGAAAGCTTGACATATTATGCCTCCTATTATGGGTTCAGTAAATTCGGCTTCTTCAAAAGAGCTCATTTATTTTTTCCCTGAAAGTTCCATGCGATATTAGCAAGCAGAGAGGAGAATATTTCTCCTCAATATTAAGCAGTGTCCTCATGGACCAGTGGTGAGAAAGGAGTGACGGACTGCTTACTGTGATTAAGATTTTCAACGTATAGCGTTTCTTACGTCACGAGGTCACTGCAGACATTTTTTTCTGCCTTGCCCTCGTTTAACCCAATATTAGCGATTTATCGCCTACGAACGGTGCTTTACAATTCTAACTGATGACTTTACTATGACAAACCGCATTGAAATAAAAAAAAACAAAGAAGATATTTTTACCACTTATTTGTCGGTTGCAACAGTTGTTAGGTGAATTTGTGTTGTACATTTTGTTCAAAAATGACACAACTCAAAATGTTCAAGATCGAGTTTTTGCATATTTAATATTCACGCAGATACTCGCTACTAGTCAGTGGAAGAGTAACTCGATTTATATATCCTCTTTTGATATCTTATAAGACACTATGCTTCTGCTTCACCGTTTTCTAGCACAAAAATAATTTTGATTTGTGTCTCTTTTGGGGAGTGCGGGTATATACCATCTATTATTGTCCACTGCCCGAGTTTGAAAAGAATTAAACATTAAAAATTATCTGAAGATTACAAGCGTTTTTGTTTCAAGAAGTACGCACACGCGCACACGCAAACATATATGAGCACACATGTCTTCACTCAGCCTTTCACTCCGAATAATGCCACTCTTGACTCGAAGCGAATCAGCTGAAACGGTTTGTGGCTTAAGTCTTTTGTTTCGCTCGCTATAGTTATGCTTAGTAGCTTTGTTTATTTCATTTGCTAGTCCACTGAACCGCATTCAATAGCTTGCTTTTCGGTTTAAGTGGTTGTCAAATAAAAATTCAAAAATATTTGAAATCTTTTACTTAACACCTTTTCGCAATTTGCCATTTGGCTACCATGTGTGATAATTTATTTGTTGGATTTTTGCAAAATTGAACACATAAATAAACTGCGATAAGTTATTGATAGGCATTTATGGTGTTACCTGAATATTTCGTGACATTGTGGCAAAATTGAGTTAATGGTGGTTTCAGTAGTTTAGGCACAAAACGCGTGTCGGATGCAAGAAAAAATCAAAAGCTTCAAAGGCAAGAAAATACGGTTGACATCTTGACTACTGAAGCAATCAAATACATAAAATATGCGAATTATATAGTTGAGTGTATTTGTGCGTGGAATAGGTTTTGTAGGTTTTTGAGTTCGAAACCCGCTGTTCATATTTGATTTGAAAATATAGAAGTTAGATTTTCTTCGGAAAGCACTATCATGTAGGCGAGTACACTGAAATTATACTTAGTTAATAAACCCGCTTACATATGTGTATGTTTCGTCAACCTCACAAAATCAATTGACCGGGTGCGATTTAAAGAACTTAAAATAATATCTTGCCTACAATATGCGAATTGAACAGCAACAATAAAGCAGCGATTAAAGTTAAACGGGAAGCTAATAGATTTGATTTCGGTAACAGAAGGAATTCGACAAGGGGATAGCTGACGCCCAGCACTGGTGAATTTAAAATATTATAATTCGCAAAAGATGCTGTGTGGAAAACGAAAACGACCTACAGAGATTTCTGTTGAGAATCTGGCTTCATGCTTAAACATTCAGATATCGGTGGAAAAGACAACGGTAATAGCCACACAGGCAAAAAGGTGCAAGCTGGCTGTTAAAAATAAGCCAATAGCAACAAGACATGGCGTTCACATACTTGGGTTCTTAAATTGCCAGCAGAAAGGGTCTACCATAGCCGAATGGGTTGGTGCGTGACTACCATTCGGAATTCACACAGAGAACGCAGGCTCGAAACTCAGTGAAACACCAAATTAAGAAAAACATTTTTCTAATAGCGGTCGCCCCTCGGCAGGCAAAGGCAAACCTCCGAGTGTATTTCTGCCATGAAAAAGCTCCTCATAAAAATATCCGCCGTTCGGAGCCGGCTTGAAACTGTAGGTCCCTCTATTTGTGGAATAACATCAAGACGCACACCACAAATAGGAGGAGGAGCTCGGCCAAACACCCAAAAGATGGTGTGCGTGCCAATTATATATATAAGGATGAAAGGAAAGAAATGAAGACGCCAAACAAAGCAGCAACACTATCAGTCTGCCTAACATGGGCGATATGGAAGAAAAAATACATGAATATTGAAAGAAAGATAAGAATTAATAAGACTTGAATTCAACCAGTTCTAACCCATGTGGAATTGTAACACAGAGCAGAAACTTTCACGACCCAGCAGTATATTAGCACAGTGTCGAAGTGAGAAAACAACGAAAAATTACGGGACTAACATTGCCAGAAGACCAAATGTCGAAATTAAGGAGATTTGTGATGTAATATACATAAGTCGGTGAATAAGAGGAAGGAAAAAAATGTGGAGAGATCTTTTTCGCAGAATGTCGAGCGAGGCATAGAAAGTATGACACTGAACGGCAGAATAATTCACACTAGACCCCCGGACGGCCACCGAAGATATGGCACGAATGCAACTACTTGAAAAGTTATCCAAAAATATTGTTGTAAGCAGGAATTTTCCTAAATAAATGAAGAAGAAAAAGAGTATACTTAAAAAATTGACTGCTGAGGACAGATATTTAATTCTAATGAACCAGTGCTCACTGCCTGTGTATAAAAAGCCACAATGGCTAACATGTGGCTAAAAAACACACCTGTGTTCACTATCAACAAAATTCAGAACCGACATTTAAGATAAAAATTTCAGAACTAAAATACAAATTTGCAATATTTAATACTAGCAAACCCGGCCCCCTTCGCTGGGCAAACTAAAATAGAATAGATATGGTTTAGAACAGAAAATATATGATTTTCATATTATTTATTTCTTTATTCTTTATTCAAGCGCTTTGGCATAAACAATACTTTTTGTTTTTCTATTTGTTTTTGAGTATAAAATATAAATTGAAAATCAGGAAAAAAGAAGATTGTTTTTAAATTTCAAATCAACGCATATGAATAACTAAGAAACAATCGTCTTTTTTCCTGATCATCCATGAATTTTTCGTTTCAATTTATATGTTTTATTAAGCATTGGAGCTTTTTTAACCATTATCCATTTATATTTTTCAAAAAAAAAACGAAAAAAATTGTTTTTTCCACGAACACATAATTTCATTCGGATATCACATTAAATTCTCAAATTTCGTAAGAAATTATTCACTGTTCCAAAATCCACTCCAAAAAAATTCACAAACAATTTTTACATGTTGCACTTACGTTTTTTCCTTATGGCATCCAAATCAGAAAGAAATATTGACACATTGTAACTCACACTGTCAATTTGACAGTTCAGTTCCGCCCCAAGCGTTAAAAAAGTAAGCGACATTATGGCTGGTTCAAAAGAACGCTGTACCCGTTGCCAGTGCTCCGAATTACAACCAAACTTTACGAGACCCAGTTTCAATACTTACTTAACAATGTGCGTAAGTTTGGTTTAATTCGGTGCAAAGACACGGCGGGTCCACGTTTTGGCAAATATTTCGAGACCCTAGTCATCAATAGGTATGAAAATTACCCCGAATTAAAGCACTAATCAACAGCTTTCATTTGATACCCATATTGTACATACACGTCCGAAGGTTACCCGGGTGCACGTTTTGACCTATATCTCGAGACCCTGTCTACCAATAGGTATTCAAACTATACGGAAATCGTCTTCAATACCTACTTAACAATGTGTGTAAGTTTGGTTTAATTCGGTGCAAAGACACGGCGGGTCCACGTTTTGGCAAATATTTCCAGACCCTAGTCATCAATAGGTATGAAAATTACCCCGTATTAAAACACTTATCAACAGCTTTCATTTGATACCCATATCGTACATACACAACCAAAGGTTACCCGGGTCCACGTTTTGACCTATACCTCGAGACCCCAGTCACGGAGCGGCATGAAAAATACTCTGTACTAAAGCATTCACCAACAGCTTCAATTTGATATCCATATTGTACAAACACATTCTAGGGTCCAAGTTTTGGTCTCTATCTCGATACCCTAGTCATCAATAGGTATGAAAATTACCCCGTATTAAAGCACTTATCAACAGCTTTCATTTGATACCCATATTGTACATACACGTCCGAAGGTTACTCGGGTCCACGTTTTGACCTATATCTCGAGCCCTATTTCCAAAATAAAATATAATCTATGTTACTCGTGGATGATGTAGCTTTCGAATTGTGAAAGAATTTTTAAAATCGGTCCAGTAGTTTTTGAGCCTATTCATTACAACCAAACAAACAAAGTTTTCCTCTTTATAATATTAGTGTAGATTAAACAGTGTAGAAAACTTAGATTAGCAATATGAGAAACCATTAAATTGCTAAAAATATATAGAAGTTATTAACAAAATTAATACTTAAGAAACTAAAATAAAATGTATACTAGGTATTATTTAGATTTCTTACATAGAAAGCAATTTTTTAATTGCGTTTGAAATACATGTTTGGCCCTAGAAAAGTCTTAATCCAAAAGGGAGGCGAGATAATTAAGGTCAGACAACGTTCTAACGAAAGGCGCATTGGCACTACTACTAAAGCCGACGCGAAAAATTTTGCAACGGCGAAAATTTTTGCAGGGAGCATTAAACTGTATTCTTTCTAGAAGGACCGGGCAATCAATTTGTCCATTAATGAGATCAAAGATAAATGATACTGCCTGAAAAGTACCTCTGTTACTTAATGGAAAGAGACTAATCAAACGACAGCGTGATTCATATGATGGTTTCGGGTCTGAAAAACTGAGTGAATGTAATGCGAAACGCACAAAAATTGTTTGAATCCTCTCCACTCTATTTATATGGACTGCATGATAAAGTCTACAAATAAAAGAGGCATAATCTAATTCGTTCATAATCTAATTCGCATTTCGTTCATTCTCCTACAATAGCCGTATATTTCAAAGTTTCAGGCTTTGCAAAAAATTAAAAAGAAAATTGAATACATTTTCATCAAACACCTTCATCAGTTTTTAATCTGAATTTTCAGAAAAATTGTTGGTATACAGTTTTATACCTCATTGCATTCTTTAATCACAAAGAACAAGTTTTGAGTTGCTAAAAAATTGCTTTGATTTTTGAAAATTTGTTTTTTACTGACGGTGTTGGGTGTTTTATTTCAAAGACTTGTAGCAAAATGTAGTGAAGCTACTTACCTGGGTATAAATTTAGACAAAAGACTTTCATACTTGACAAGTTTATTTATAAGCTAAAATATTCTGTATGAAGGCCTGTCAACCTAAATTTAGTTCTAAACAAAATATCGGCGATAAGCTTAATTAATTTATTGAGTCAATTTGGATGTGTGATATTAAACTTTGAGGCAAAACCTGTGCAACGAACTTTAGTATAAGGCAGAGGTTCCAATCTAAAACGCTGCGATCATTGACAGGAGCACCATGATGAGGCTATAACCATATTAAACAGAGAGGTCTACAAATACCTGCGGCCAAAGCTGAAGTGGAGAGCAGCAGAGAAAAATTTGGTAAGTAACAAAATTGCGAAATCATATAATGACTTCTTTGTTACACAGGGCCAAGCACCCTTCTATATCCTGACAGCTTCTGCAATAGTCAATAGATGGTACCCCAAATCTACTGGAATGTCTCTCTATTAGACCGTGCCTATATAGGACACCTATTACGATTCTCAAGTATTTCCTACTTAAATTAAGTGGACTCTTAGTGAGACCCATGTTCAATCCGGCCGAGTGCTAAAAGGCTTTGTGCACTTGCCAAGATTTCGGCTTAGAATACATTGCAATGATCAAACGAACGAAAGGTTATATTAGTGGCTATAGTCTCGTAATATACGTCAGCTCCCACTAGAGCAATGAGTTTTGAGCCAGCAGTATATATACTGACCCTGTTTTCATTATTTATTACACCATTACCACAGTCCTCTCTGGATGGAAAATGGAAAGGCCTTGAGGTATGTATTCACCGAGTCACAGAAGTAAGTGGTATTAGGAATACTAGGGAATATCTCAAATATGCTTGCGTGCCCTTACTTTGTTTGTCTTGAGCCTCGTTGATTCCCTCCATCTTAGCGCCGCTTTGGCAATGAGTAGTCTACAGTATAGGTCAATTGGCAATAAATGGAGCAAAACCTTACAGCCAAGGTTGGCTTTGTTTGAAGCGCCCCAGTAATACTGAGGCTTCTCGCTCTTTAAATACTATCGAACCTCGTGATTGACGTTTTCTTAACAAGGGTTGGCGACCTCCGTAAGCCATGATTGGTCTGAGAGTAGCTGTATAAAGCCAGTTGGGGTTAAGTTCCATTTTACGCCTACAGTTTTTGTACTCGAGTAGAGTGCCGTAGCAATCTTTTATGCTCTGTCCTGAACATTCAGTTTCCCTGAAAGTTTCCAATCAAAGGTTAAACCTAGGCAGCTTGTCTTGCCACCGACCTGCAGAATAGTTTCGTTGAGTGTCGAAAGCAGATGGTCGGGAATTTAATATTTCCTTGTAAACAACACTAATTCAGTCTTGGCTGCATTGAGGCTTTAACTACACGTTTTGACACAGGTATCTGTGCCTTATAAGGTTCTTTGCATTGGACTACAGATAGTAACTGTAAGCCTCCCGCTTAGTACTAAATCAACATCGTCCGTGTAAGCCACAACTTGAATTATCCTCTTTCTAGGTCTAACACCAACTTGTTTATCACTAAATTCCATAGAAGAAGAAAAAGTAAACCGCCTTGAGGTTTTTATTTTTTCTGACAGATTTGCGCATCGCCGAGGTTCCGGATATGTGTAAGTCTGATAGCGTAGTGTTGCAAAGGTGCAAGATATAAAAGGCATCACTCGTATCAAGTCGTCATTTTTTTCCTGAAAAAGCGCTTTTTTTACATCTCCAAAAAGTTGAGATTTTTTGATTCCATACTTTCATTTTTTTAATTCATTTGGAAGTAAACGAGAAATGTCACTTTTTCAATTTTTTTTTATTTATACAAAAATTGCAATCTGTATCTTTCTTGCTATTTGTAAGCTCGAAATGGAGAAAATGCACAAGACGCACTTTTTCTTCATTTAAATGTTTCATGCACAGAGATGCACACGGAATCATGCACCAAACCATTTGGCTACGGCGGTCGAATTGGTAAGCTCAAAATGCAGAAATTACACAAAACTCCCTTGCACCTTACTATATTCTTGCATATTAAAAACTTTTCTAAAAATTTGGAATAATAATGGTAAATTTCGATTAAAAATTTGTAAAATTTTTTTGTTAATTTGCATGAAGTTATATTTTCATTAAAAAAAAAATAAATTTAAATAAGAAGAAAATAATTTTGTAGAACTTATAAGTTCTAGCGCTGCAGTTATTTAAAGCTGTGCATACGAGTATTCCATTTTGCACAGAATTGCGTATTTTTATTTGAGGAGTTCTCTTGCATTTTTATTTGCTAATTTTCGAATTCTTTTCAATTTTAGCGTTTACATAACTTATCGCATACATAGCATAAAAAAGTAATATTACACTTTTGTACTTTGCCACGAATGGAAGAAAAATTACATCTTCCGCCCCTGAGGTCAGTCAGACCTGATATGATGTGTGTTGTGTGTGTATGTGTGTTTGCTGTAGGTTTACTGCCAGCTGGCACCACCCACATGCCATATTGTCTGCCACCTCATAAAAATAGTTTACGAATGACTTTTTTTCCGCTGAAAAAGCAAAGGCAGCTGCCGGGTGGCTGAGGCCAAATGCATTCAAAAGCAATAAATTCATTAAATTTAAGCAATATTTCTAGCTTGCCGCGCGAACATAGGACGGGCACTATGCTTATGATGCTAACTTTGTTTTCGCCAAAAATTTAAGAGGCAACAACAAAGTGAAGTGTGTTGTGAGGAAGAAAACAAAAAAAAAAAAAACAAAACACGCCGACATAAGCAACTCAACCAACCGTCCAGCAATCCAGCCAATTCAACGCAGCTCCACATATGGGTGCCTGTGTGTTTGTGTGTTTACGTGCAGGGTATCGCAATGTAATGCGGCAGTGTAACCATACAAGATTTACTCATTTTTCACTCGTATTCATTTATTGAAATGTTCATTAATTTTTGAAAAAATTCAGAAGAAAAAATAAAAATCAAAAATCATTTAACTGTTCAATATATGCACGTGTGTGTGTATGAAATGAAAATATTTGGCTGCAACTGTGCCACAGTCTGCCACTTTTCACCAGCCCCTGCATTTGACCCACAATCGACAGCTATTTGTAAGTAATCAAAGCGTGAGTAAGCGCACACGTACAGCCATACATAGGAATGCACATGGAAAACTAATGAGTGGGTGTGTGTGTGTGTACATATATTTAGTATGTATTTTATTCATGTAAAATGTGATGTTGTTATTCTTTTTTAGGTTTGGAAAAAAATTCGCTCTATTAATATTATAATTTTGTGGTATTTTAGGCCACTTTAGCAATCAATCAATGCGGCAAGCATTGGTAAGGCACGGCTGTGCAGTGTAATCGTACAGAAAATCTGTGATAGTGTGCATGGCATACATGTAAGGGTAAGGGGAAGTAGACAAAGCGTTATGAGTTGTTGTTATAAAAGAAGTAAAAAAAAAACGAGTTGCAAAGAAATACAAAATTAGAAGTGAGTTATCTGCGAAAATAATTATTCACATTTGAAGCTTTTCTGGCATATGACCATGTGAGAAATGTATGACGTGCAATATGTTCACTTTCAAGGTGCTCTGCTAACCTACCACTAAATTTGTTCTCCTTTACTCGCAGTATACGAGGGGTGCCTTTCATATTTCGGGATTAGAGAACAGTAACAAATTTTAATCATCGAAAATCACTTTATTGTTTTTCAAAATATTCTCCATGAAGATCTATACACTTTTGCATGTGTTTGAACCAATTGTCGAAGCACTTTTGCCACTCTGAATGAGGTACCTCCAAAACATGCATTCTGAATGCCGCAACCGCTTCTTCAGGTGTCGAAAAACGTTGACCTCTCAGTTTGTTTTTTAGGTACGGGAATAAAAAGAAGTCATTCGGTGCCACGTCAGGACTATACGGCGGATGACCCATTAATTAGATGTTTCGGGTGCTCAAAAATGCAGTTGTTTGAGAGCTCGCATTGTCCTGGTGAAGAGTGATCCGTCTTTGGCGATTGGTTTTCCTAATTTCTTGGAAGACAACTGGCAAACAAATGGTTGTGTACCACTCAGAATTTACTGTTCTGCGTTGTTCTAGTGGTACGGTTGCGACATGTCCAGTTTTTCCGAAAAAACAGGCGACCATTTGCTTGGAAGTGCTTCATGCGCGAACAACTTTTGTTGGATTTAGCTCATCTTGAAACACCCTTACATTCGACTGCTGTTTATTTTCGGGCTCATACGCGTAAATCCATGATTCATCACCTGTCACGATGTCATAGACGTGTTTCGAAGCCCCGCGATCGAATTTTTTGAGCATTTCCTTCGACCAATCGACACGAGCCTTTTTTTGAGCGATTGCCAAATTGTGTGGGATCCAACGCGAACAAATTTTTTTGACAGTCAAATGTTTATGCAATATTGAATGTATGCTGGCCCCACTAATGCCTAAGATTGTCTCAATCTCACGATAGGTCACATGACGATCTTGCAATATCAGTTCGCGTACAGCATCAATGGTTTTCGGAACAACAACTGATTTTGGACGACCTTCACGAAAATCGAGTTGGAGTGAACTACGGCCACGATTGAATTCACCATACTATCGATAAACACTGGTACTTGATGGAGCTTCATCGCCAAAAAATGAATTAAGTTCATCCATGCAATGCTGCTGAGTTAATCCACGTCGAAAGTTGTAAAAAATAATCGCACGAAAATGTTCCCGATTTAATTCCATTTTTGGGCCGAGATGAATCTTTTAAGTTACTGTAAACAACACAAATAGCGCTGGTATTTCAAAACGTTCTGAGTACGTAAAAACCAAAAAATGTCAAACTTTGCGATACAGCTGTCAGTTGCCAGATTGCAACACCAGGGTTGCCAAATCCCGGCATATAAAAGGCACCCCTCGTACATCAGGTTTCATCCTAACTGTACACCTGCCGACACAAAAAAAAAAAAATACTCAAAACCCAGGCATAACTGGCAATTATTCATTTTGTTATGTAAATTATTTAATTTCATTCTAAACAATTTTCATTAAAAAAGCAATTCATCCTATGCTTTCTATTTATATTTTATTTATTTATCAACAAACGGGATGCTTACAGACCATACGCCATATAGAAACAAACAAAAACCTTACGACAAGAGTCTTACAAGTACCTTCTTAAAAGTAGACTTAGAATAAGAAAAATCTAAAAGAAAAGTCTAAAGAAGAAGAAGAAGCATTAAATTGAGCTAGCGTCAGAGCATTCACTTCACAAACAGTTTTAGCAATACCCACAAAACACTATTAATTAGAACGGAAAATGCGTGAGTGAACATTAAAATGAGTTTTATTGAGCAGTTATGGACAATCTATTGAGCTCGCACAAATATAGGAGACAAAACACATCGACAACAGAACACATCTAGACTCTAAGGACATAAGATTTGTTAGTTAGCAACGAAAGCGATAGGATAGAATCAAATCAACGAACATCAAAGTAAAGCGCACGAAATCTCCATTATAAAAAGCTATTAATACTGCATGATATGGTCTCCAAACGAACTCCGCGTATTCTAACCCGGGCCAAACTAAGAACGAGTACAATTTTCATAAAATTTACCAACTTTTTAATTAACATTTTTAGAAAAGCTTTTGTTTTTGAATTACCATTTTACTAACTACAAAAAGAAAATATTTTGAGCATTGGAAATTTTTATTTTGACCTAAACGCGCTCGATCGTTTGTTTCACAGGTGCCGACGCCATTTGCGAAAATTATAAATACTCCAATTATTATGATTATTAGTTGCGACGGCGCGATATCGTCTTCGGGCGCATAGTGCTAAAGCAAATGCTTTCCAATGTTGCCTAATTACTCCTCCAATTCGGTAATTTTTAATAATTCTTCATTAAGGCTACGTCGTTAAGATCCTTGTGGTCAACGGTTGCTTGTGGTGCAATCCTGGTGGGTATTAGCCCAGTGCCATTTCCCTACTTATGTCGGTCTCTCGCTTATGCAACGTATGTCCAATTCAATTGTATTTGCGCTCTCGTATTTCAATGTCACTTAGTTTTTGTCTGCTTCGAGTGAGGAATTGTTCGATTGAAATCTATTTGTTGGGCCATAAGTTACGGAGAATTGTTCTTCAGGTTAATTTGCCTTTCTATATATGGTAGGTGAAGCTGCTAACATTATCCTCCAATAGGGGGATTCATTTTACGATACCTTGTTTCCGGTCTTTCCAAAGTGTATCTAGGCGTCACAGTAGTGAATAATTCCTAGACGGTACCTTGTTTTTATACATTCTCTGACCTCTCCAAAACCACTCTAGTGTGGTGGAACGTGACTAGAAAATCTGTATTTATCACCTCTATGACAAAGATTTAGCGATCAGCTGCATTATACATTACGGAAGCACTACGAATGACTCCAACGGTGGCC
Source organism: Anastrepha fraterculus (assembly GCA_037575425.1). NCBI lineage: Eukaryota > Metazoa > Arthropoda > Insecta > Diptera > Tephritidae > Anastrepha > Anastrepha fraterculus. Next base: position 19,415 of record JAYXIM010055693.1, on the reverse strand, counting down.
TTTTTGCAGAAAAGGTTGCATCGAAATCAGTGGAGTAGGCGCTGAGACATACTGTCCAGAGTTAGACCCAAATAAGTCGTGATTTCGCAATTGGAAAGGCAGCAGACCTAGCTTGTGGTACTACTGAGAACTTTAAATTTAAATGTCAGACAGATATTCAGGCAGCCATTAAAGCAATTACATTGTTTAGTATAACGTCCAAGATCGTTCTTCAAAAAAAGTGGTTAAGTACCTAGGAGTGCAATTAGACACAAGGCTAACCTACTGGGCGCATATAAGCCATGCTGCCACAAGAGCTGCCAAAGTAAGCGGCATGTTAAGTAAGCTCATGGCAAACCTTGGAGGTCCAACGCAGAACAAGCGAAAACTTTTAATGGACACGACGAACTCGACTCTCTTATACGGATGCGAAATATGGGCAGATTCGCTAAGGGTGCAATGCCGGCGGAAAATTCTGCAATCTGTGCAACGCACCTGCGCTCTCAGAGTGGCTTCGTCACACAGAACAGTATCTGAAGCAGCGGTGTTAGTTATCAGCGGAACCATCCCTATAGATATCCTAGCACAAGAGCGCAAACGGAGATGGGAGGCAAAAAACACAGGAATCCCAATACCACGTTTCTCCGATATTAGAGTCCAAACACTTACACTTTGGCAGGCAAGATGGAACTCTGAACGGTATGGTAGATGGACAGCGAGACTAATAGCCGATCTAAAAAAGTGGATAGAAAGAAAGCACTGAGAGGTTAACTATTACCTCACACAGTTTTTGTCCGGACATGGGTCCTTTCGCAAGTATTTGTGGCGAATGGGAAAAGTGAGCCAACCAAACTGTATATATGGAGATACTGAGTATGATGATGCGGAGCACACCTTCTTTAAATGCGGGAGGTGGAACGTAGAGAGAACAGGTCTGCAACGAGCTATTGGTGTATTTAAACCTGAAGAAACTATCGAGAAAATGAGGATAGACGAAGAAAAATGGAATGCCGTCACAAATTTTGAAGACGCGCGAAGCGAAGAGGAGGGATATTTTTAATGGAATCACCACACACGTAGTAGCGGCGGTTACTATATGGTGCGAAGGCATTTTTAACCCAACCTCGCCGCCGATAGAAAAAAAAAAGATCGTTCTTTAGAGCAGCGAAGCCAGTAGTAAGGTTGGTAGCGAATCGTAAGCTACATTTATTTCCAGGCCACAAGGACATTTAAAGGAACGAGATAGTAGGCGATAAAGTGAAAAACGGGGTCTCTCTACCCTCGAATTCGGTTAATGAAAATCCAAAGCCAATATGAATATTATAGAAGGGACAAGAGAAAATGATCAGGAATACAGGAAGATTAAGTGTAAAAAGGACGATCGCAGTCGTACTCGGTTTATACTATCAGTAACACGAAGAGATTGTAGATAGGCATGTGCTTATAAGATAGGAATCTCCGACAGCGAAGCATGCAGGAGATGTAGGAAGCAGGGATAAAAGGAAACTGTAGGAAACTATTGTAACTTATTCAAAAGTTTAGTTATCTGGGAGTACCACAGTTTGATAGATTGGAAGATATATCTGTAGTTGGTCGGAAATACCTCCTTAAATTCAAATGTGCCTGTGCGGGCGGACTATTTCGAAACGCAATGAACTACGTCTGGTACGCCAGTGGACCAAACTGGTCTACTCTTGATTGCAAGGCAACCTATTCAACCTAACCTAACCTATTTTAAACCACATACAGGCGTGTCTCTCGTAATGAACTTACGTTTTTCTGGTTTCTTGAGTTCTCTTTTATTTGACTGACTGTGGAGATTTTTTCTAATATATTTTTGCTTTATACTCGTATAATGGCTTATGCCTGAAGCTGTTTCTTTTTCTCCCATTTACTTCAAATCTGTTTCATTTTATTCCCTATTTCTGCTTCTAATTTATGCCACATATTTCGTAAAGGGCAGTTTTTTAGGCATTTTTAATTTTTCAATCTGGATTAGATGCACTTTTCACTGATGAATGCACATACGAATAAATCGATTTTTTTAGCTTCTATTGTTAAATTTCAATGTAAAACTGTTTCAAAAAATGTTGAGTCATACTTGGTTTTTTATAACTTCTATAGAGCCTACAAAATAGAAAAAATATTCAAACGATGATAAACGAAATTATTTCCTTAGCTTTGGTTTGGTGGGTTAGCTGATGTGGAAAATTAATAAAAAATGAGCATATCTATTTAATTAGGTCAATTGAAAAGCAAAAGTGTTAATCGATAAGGCAACAAAGAGTTAATTTTTACCAAAACTAAAACAGTTTCATTCATCTGCTTTGTTCATTCGTATATGCATTTTGGATAAATTAAATTGTTTGGCTGCATGGAAAATTTAATAACCTATAGACTGTGGGCACTACTATAAATAAGAAAAAGGGCAAGTAGTTTCATATTATAATAGCAGCAAAAAAATTGTATTATACCCAAATAATTATATCAGTAAATATCTAAATGAACTAATTTACTTAGATCTTTTTTTGGAACAATAATTACTTGTAATTGACTGGTAATTAAAGTTTGGTATTGGCAGCAGTTAGCATAAATATTAAAGTTCCCAGCATAAGAGCATTTCCGTCGTTTTGAAAGCATATTTTTCAAGGCAGTAATTCCTCAACTGATTTCTGAAAAAGCCAACTATTTTACTTAACTTCACTGCTATTAGGAATGAACACATTTTTGATAGGCTGAGTTTCAGTGAATGAAGGTCATAATTAAAAGTAGGACTGCATAGCAAAATTAGGTGCTACATAAAAATTCCATGGACCAGGTTCTGCAGGTTTACGACAACCAACATAGAACAGACTATCAACCGCTGGCAGAATACGGAATTCATACGAATCTTAATGGAAAGTCCACAGCGGAGGCAGGCAGGCAATTTATCCTTCCTTCTAGAGGAGCCTCAAGTAAACTCTTAAATCTGTGTATAGAAGTCCAATGAACTCTAGCGGGATACTATACAGGACATTGTAGTCTTTGGTACCATTTCAGGTAACTTGGATTAGTAGAATGGAACATCTGTTACAGTTGCGAGCTGGGTGATGAAACACCAGAGCATATCCTCAGCAAATCTACTGCTCTTGCAAGAAAAAAGCTCGAAAAAGTGCTCAAGTTCATTCAAAGCCTCCAATTATAGACTCGTGACCAAGCAAAATAGGCCGCATTAGAGGTCACAGAGCTCTATGACTCAATAAAACTGAGCTAAGTCCCATTGTGATACTAGCATTTGATTTTCATCCCCTAACTATGTTGCTTAAAGCACTGAGATCTTTCTAGGAAGGCTTTTAGCCCCTCGCGTGAGACATTTTCTGGCTTCAAGGAAATAAAAGCCAATATATTTGACACGGCTTCTTTGAAGTGCCAGACATTTGCAGAGCAGGAGTTGCAACGCCTTAGCTTCTTCTTTAACCATAACTCTTGCAGAAGTCATGGTGAGGTACAGCCATTTTACTGGCTAGAGTGCCAATAGCGCAGCACGCTGGAGGACGTAGGAAGTTGATCTGTTAAATCCAAGCAGATATTTTAATCTTAGAAGGTTAACCCATTAAATCCCAACCTTATATAAAACAATTTTTTTTTAAATGCGTTTATAAAACGTTTATTGAAATAGTGTAATTAAGCTCGTTAAAAAAGAAAAACACGAAAAAAAATCAAAGAAATGCATTTTTTTGGCTGTACCCAATCGAGTACAATGGGATAATATGTATATACATTGCCTGTATATGAATATATGGAGTATTAAATAAAAAGACACTTTCAAAGACTTCCTCGGTTATTAGTTCGGTTAACAGTATGGAATTTTTGAAACATTCTCTCTCCACGCAAAGGGCTACATTGCATAACTCGCAAATCCATCGAATTCTTTGGTGACACTCCCTGCACCTCAGCTGATTCGATATCCTTTTGGGAAAATGGTTATATGAGGAACCAGCTATTGATGCCGTTGTCGATCGTTTTGAAGATATGTCCCGGATATTATAATTGCGTAAATAAAATAGCACAATTTCACGTTGGTTTTGCAACAAGTCGCATTGACTCTTACTTGCCATTTTAAAAAGCTTCCATGCGTTTACTACGCACGAGCTTATCATTGTGGCGAAACTATTTCTTTCCTCTAAACTATATATAGTAAGTATTCAAAGCTTGGTCGTGGAGGTCAACTCCTCCCATTCCTGAGTTGTATTCCGCTATCAGCTTCGGCTGATGGGCATTCACCTTGCGCCTCTCTTGTCTTGACCATCGTTTGACGGTATGTAATGGTTCAATTCTATCAAAGTTTGTTCCCACTGTCACAACGCTATTGTCATTCTACTTCACAAAAGGTATTCCTGAGTCAGAACACCCACAAAATTTGATACAAAATTTGATTCAAATAAATCATTATGATAAACTTACATAAGATCAAACTCTCCCCGTTGCTTCTTTTGTAGTTCTTTGTTCGTTTTCAGAGGACATTTTTTGAACCGCCGCACAGTGGTCCCGCTGCGTAGGAAGAGCGGTCATAGGAACTTTTTGCGTGATAAATGACTTTTTAGTACGTTTTTAAGTTGATAAATGTTTTTATTTGTTAAAAAAACATTAAGACATATAAAAAGTAATATATATATAATAAGAATATATATAAGATATAATAATAATAATATATAATAAAGTAATATATAATTAATATAAAAAGTCAAAGGAAAATTAGGTCCACACATTTTTTACATACAATTTTTTTGTTCCGTTTAAGGTTTTGCATAAATCTTAAATTATAAACAATAATAGAAAAAAACATTAAATTCCGAAAGGATGAGTTAACTTATTCTTATTTATGAAAATAATAAAATATTCACTTTCCAAAAAGTTAATGTACTTAGAAATACAAAACTTTTAACTCAGTAAATCTAACACTTCTCTTGACATCATAGATTTCTTTTTTACATGGTAATTTTCGTAGACTAGATATAAATGGATCGGAATTAAGAAGAAGCCTGTGTAAAAGATCCGTGTTAGTTACAGTTCTTGAGTGCTTTCTGGTATTGTCACGTCTGAATTGTTCACTAATTTATTACATGATTCAGCTGCCTCCTCTGAAAATTCTCCAATTGATAATAAACAATGATCGATTACCTCCGACCCATGAATGAGCACTTTATAAACTGATGCAGGTAAATTATACCATGAATATTTACTAACTAGAATTTTGGCAGTGTCTAGTGCGTATATTTTGAATTTATTCGAATTAATTTTAAAACCAGATGAAAGACATTGTAGGAGATAACTACATCTGTCTATAACGTGTTTGTCTATTCCTGTGATTTCGGATGATATGGTTGAATGAAGGAAAAATTTTCGTGCTGTATTTCCATCATTAGAGGTGCCACTTCCTCCACTTCGCGGTTTGTCAACTATCAAGCCTAATTGTTCTCTAAACTCCCTCTGAACGAATTCCTTTCTCTTAGCTAAAAGTGCTTTTTCCTCAGATGAACGTGCTTGCCACCTTTTAAATTCGATTCTATAAGAAACATGAATAAAGTATTCAAAAAATCTAATCCAAAAATGCAGGGGTGATAAACCAAATTCAAATCTACTGGAGTTTACTTGTTTGTTTCTACACTTTTCTACGTCATTCATTTCTTTAGGTGTCGCACCACAAATCTAACATTTACTCGTAGATGAGTCAAATAGGTACAGATTAGACCCTATATCAAGCGCAGTCGCAGGTCATCGCAGCTGGAAACTATTTTTCCTTAAAGAGGACAAATGTAAGAATATTTCAATTAATGTTTCATTTGTGCGAATTCGTGCAAACTTAGTTAAAACTTTACAAACTTCTTATAAAAAAAAAAAAATGGGAAATTTTAAAGTACGTATTTCGTACGGTCTGAAAACCCATCAAATAATAATTAAAAAAGATAAGAAAACCTTCAACATGTCGTACATACCTTCAACTTGAATTTCCATTGTACAACAGGTCATAAACACAGTAATTCTTAGAAAAATAACACTTCCCGGAACTGCGTAAGTACGGAGCGGAGACCACGCTAACTATCACTTTTCAAATTCTCTTACTTTGGAGGCACAATTATAAGTGAAGTTATTGTGAAGTGGAAATTTCTTTTATACTCTAAGTTACTATGACTAATGAACTAACATTTAGCTAAATATTGTTGCATAATTTTAACATGACTATTTTCATCCAATGTCCTATGGCGGAACCACTGTGCGCCGTTCACGAACGGTCCCAATAGCCTTAAATCCTTGCTCTTTCAAAATTCTAAGAAGGTCATATGACGTAAAGAAGTTGTCGAAAAATACGATGTGATCGGTCGGATGTGGAATGTTTGCCAAAAGTTCAAGGATGACCCTTGCACCTAATGGGAGACTTTCTTTCTGATCCTCATAAAATCCTCCTAATTGAAACAAAAATCATCAATTCAAAAATTTCAACTGGGTTATTAGTTACCAATAAAGAACACGCTTCAAGTTGGGATTGTTCGTAAAAACGTGTTTCTGGAACTTCCGCTCTTGTTTTTCTCTTTCTCCATTTTGGATTTAGATCTTTTGACAACTTTTGCCTTTTTTGTAAGCTTGCAAGTGGAATATCATCATCACTGTCACTGTCACTGCTCAAAAATAAGTCAACTTCACCCGGAACATCCCTTGGAATATCATCACGCAATATATTATCCTCTTCAATGTCCTCCTCATCTGTGTCCCAGTGGGTATTTGGCGGTATAATAGCGAAGTCGAAGTGACTACGGTCGCTTGATTCAATATAGTCGGTGGCCACAGAAAGGTTGTGAAACCTCTTTCCGTAAAATTTGTTTACATCCATTACCAAATCTACATGAAATATGCACACAAAATATATATGAATGTTCCCACTGTACCCATGCGAGTACACTAGAATTTAAACCTACCGAAATGCACTTTTCCACAACTTTTTTCGAATTTTTGTTATAAAGTATACAAATTATATGTATTATGAATATTTCAACACTGAAATTTTTCCGTGATAACTTAGATTTTGTCAAACAGAGAGCTTATTGCAAACTAAACCATGAAAATAAGAAAAATAGCAAATGTGCACGCAAAGACAAGTGAATAACGCATTACGAGACTCAAAAAAAAGAAGGAGAAACATGTGTATTCCTTTTCAACATTGCTCTGTATTATAAAGTGGCGAGTACATTTAAAAATTTGTAAGCGTTGGCCTTTGACGTCGTTTCGAAAAAGATGTTTTTTCTGTACTCAAGCGAGTACAATGGGATCGAATGGGTTAAGTTTTGGCTAGAGCGCTTTGGATAGCCTACTGTTAGTAATCAGAGACCACCTTCTGTTAGTTTCCGCGATTACGCTCAAGTCAATCGCAGTCTATAGTTCGTTTAGAGTTACGCTTATATCCTCTACCACTCGCTGAAACTCAAGCTCAGAGCTCTTTCTTTCAACAAAGTATGGTGTTGTGTTGTGTTATTGGATAACCGACCGCGACCTCCTGCATTCTTAAACACATCTGGAATTGATGCGCGCTGAGATCAGAGCCTCTATTTCTGGTTGACTATCAACCAAAATGGTAAGGTTTGCCGGGTTTAAGACTACCACAGAGTTGGCTGAACACCTTGCAACATTACATTGCCTGATATTCAGTGTATTTTCCTGAGGTCCATTGAATCCAGAGTAGGCTTTTGATAGTCAAAGAAATCGCCACACTCCTGGTGGTCAAAGAGACCGCTCTTAGGGCCTTCCCTGTGGCTACTTCAATAAACATACAATTATTTTGAATATCATTCTGTTCAGCTACTCAAATAGGCCCCATAATAAAGCATGGAGGTGAGAGAAGTTCGAAGTTTGATTCCTGCAGTCATTTTTAACACGCGGTCAATTAACCTTAATTACCGCTAGACCATCAGAATGACCATCAGAATGAAAGTTAACGCCTTTAAACGGTATTACACTAGTGAGCAGCTCAGTCACAGCTTCAAATTTAAGGCATCTGCATAAATTTTGTCTAATTATATTCGCATTTCCTTCAGTGCCTCCATTGAACTTTGCATATCTGTTGCTGTGTACCAACAAAAACCATCTTAAACCAAATTTCAAATAATTTTTTGAGTTTTTGTTTTATTAGTTAAAGTTCAATGTAATTTGCTACTGGAAAAACTGTAGTAAACGCCAATCTATTCAAAATAAAGGTCGAGGATTTGAAAATTGTAGTATATCTAATTTGGAATGGTCGCACACATACACAAAGTATACGTATGTAATTTTACATATGTGTGAGTATAGCTATATAATATTTTTCCTAATAACTACAACTAATTAATGTGGTGTTCAAATTTAAATGTGCGAGAAAATTGGTATTTTTTGTGAAATATTACATTTCCACTCAGCACTTAGCTTCAATCACGCTGGCAAATCGCCGCTATACTTCACATAATTAGTCAATATTGCTTCGGTAATTTCGTTGCGGTTTCCTCATGGAATTACCAAGCCCAATTTTAGGTAGTACAAACTCATATACACACATACACACATGAGTTGTCTGGCTACCACTAAAAATTTTTATTTTTCCGCCATAATGACGAAATACATTGTTGCCCATACGGACTACTGCTACCTACTGCGTAACTAAATCAGGGAAATAAATACTAAAAAAACAACTAAACTTATACATACATACACAGTTATGCATATAGAAAGCTAGACTCAATCAACAAATAGGAAAAAAAGAAATAAACCAAAAAATCATTACAGCCAAAATGTATGAAGACCTACGGCCGCTACCTCCGTGCCGATTTAGCACAAATTTGTTTGATTTATTACAAGATTTCGCGTTGTTGGTATGTACGTGAAGTGCTTTTCTGTTCATTTTCTTATTTAGTTTTTTCTTCTCCTTTTTGTGTTTTTTTTTATTGCTACTTGGTTTACAAAAATCTCAAATAATTTTTTATATTGTATTTTTTTATACATCTTGCGCCTCGTCTGCTGCTATCAGCGTTGCCGCCATGAAATAAAAGAGGGATTTCACGTAGGGTACAGGCGGCGCCCAACGCACGAAATCGGAATATAATTGAGGTCGTCAATATCATTTGCAATTTACATGCTCGTAGGCAAATACGAAGGTGTCAGTGTAACTTTCTTAGGAATGTAGGAATATAGAAATAATAATTTCAATAGACTGACATATACGAGTATATCCTTCAAGTGTTTGGAGAAGATTCTATTCCAATTTGTCGTTTACGCTTTAATGTTGTCCTCTAGGTGGTGGTACTTATATATTGAAGGGCTTGGAAGCTTTTTATATAGCAGGAATCTGTGAATGGACAAGAGAAATTTTGGCTGTAAGGTGAAACCCACTGAATCCAAATTTGTACAAAAGAAGTTTTTTAACGAAGGGCTTTAAGAAGTTATATACTTTTATTTCGATTTATTTTGTTTTTGCCTCAAAGGTAGCCTAATAACTTAAAAATTACATTCTCTAGGATTGAAAGTGGAGAAATTATCTAAATACTTAACTTCATTGAATTTTATAATGTAATGGGGATAATATCCGACGATTTTTGAATGGATTGGCTTTACGAAAAATAGAGCTCAGTGACTGCAGTGTCTGCGATAATTCAATTATTGATAAGCTACAATCAGATCACAACTTCGATAGTAAATAAAGTCTTTCAAAAGTGACTCCTAGATGTCAGTAGTGAATAATTCCTAGATGTCACCTTTTTTATTTCATCTTTGACATTTGTCAAGTAGACAGATGCACAATTATACACAATAGAACAACGCGCTAAAACTATTGAAAATTATTATGGAAATGGTTGATATTTAAGAGAACATATCCCAAGATTTGTGCTTTCACGCAAAGTCATCTTTAGCAATGAAGCGCATTTTATACTAAATGGATTTTTCAACATCTGCATCTGGGGAGAAGAAAGCCGTCGAGTAATTTCAGAAAAATGTATACATCCACTAAAACGGAACTGTTTGGTGTGGTTTTTGCGCTAGTGGAATGAATGGCCCGATACTCTACGAAGATGGAAATGTAAGCGCTGTTACTGTCAATGTGCGTCGCTATAGGCATTGTGTTTTTTCAAAAATTATTTGTTTATTCATTAATTTCTATTTTGTCCCCTTCAAAGCAATCCCCATGAGATATTATGCACTTGTGCAAACGTTTTTTCCAATCTTCGAAGCACTTAAAAAAATCGTTTTTTTTTATCTTGTTCAGCTCCTCCTTTGATGCCGTCTTTATCTCGTCAATCGCAGCACAGCGTCATCCTTTCATGGGCCTCTTCAGTGGCGCTTATACCCGATCACTACTAGAAAAAACTTGTTCTTTATTTTGGTGTTTCACAGAAATTTGAACCTACGTATTCCGAATGGTAGTCACGGTCACAATAGTGGGTTAAAAATACAAATTATTTTATGAATTTTACAAGCTGATACAAAGTTGTCAAAACAAAACTAGTTATAAACTAAATGTGAACTATTTATGCACTAGTTGTAAACTAGTTGTGGACCAGTTATAAATTAGTTGTGGACTAGTTGTGAACTAGTTATGAACTAGTTTTGACCTATTTATGAACTAGTTGTAAACTAGTTTTGAACTATTTATGCACGAGTTATAAACTAGTTGTGGACTAGTTGTAAGCAAGTTCTGGACTAGTTACAAACTAGTTTTTAACCAGTTATAAACTGGTGCTGAACTAGTTTTGCACTAGTTAAAAACTGGTTTTGAACTAGTTATGAACAAGTTGTAAACTAGTTATAAACTGAACTAGGTATGAACTAGTCGTGAACTAGAAATTGAGGGGATATCTCTAAATTTGGCTGCGTATGCGCATACATATTTTAAAACGCTATTTCATTAAAAACTTGCCACCACTGTTATGCTATTTCTATTTCACTGTATATGTCATTCTGTTTGATTAAGCTTTGTAATGACGTAGTGGTAGCCTTTTTTTTACTCATTTACGGACATACATATGTTTGTATGCAGTACGTGTATATGTGAGTACATATGTCATCATGTTTGCTGGCACGCTTAACCCGTTATCTGTCATGCTTTGTTTGGCCTGTCCATTTGACAAGTGTTTGCCTCTTCGCTTCGCTTGCTTGCTGTTATGTGTGTGCCGTCGTACATTTCTCATTTATTTTGTGCTTCAAGAAACAAACTGTTGTTGCTGCTGCTGCTGCTTTTCACCGGTGGCAAGTATTGTTATTGTTTGTAGCAGAATAGATGACTACTGTAGCATTGCAACAACACTCATAAACGTACGTACGTATATAATTATTGTTTCGCTTTTCTTTTGTATATCACCTTTGTTGTTGTTGTTATTGTGCGTATGCAATTGTGTTGCATTTTTCACAGACCACAGCAATGATAATAAAACGGACGGCCAGGCTAATGCGCAGAGCACAAACAAAGCAAAAGCAAAAACAAAAGCTAAAAAAAAAAGGAAAAACAATAAGACTAACGCAGCACAACAACTGGCTGTTGTGCCATTACAATGCTGTGCTACTGAACTTGCCCCAGCTGGAGCAGCCATGCAGTCAGCCGATAGCCGACAGCCGGCAGCCGCTGCTTGCCTGCAGTAAGTCTACCCTCTCACCCACCAATCGTCAGCGTCTTGTTGAATGCGACAAGCGCTCAGCTGCAGCAAGTATAACTACCATGTGGCATGGCGTGCGTCCGTCCTTCTGCTGTGGCGGCCTAACGTATTGCAACTCACTTCAAGGTGCATTGTTACAAATGTCTGTTTTGTTGTTTTTGCCATTGCATTGCACAGCATAGCACAGCGCACACGTAAACTTGACATTTGTTAGCGGTTTAATTAAAACAAAATCATAAGATAAAAAAAGGAAATAGCCGCAACTTCGAGGCTGAGGTTGAGGTTTTCTCTACATACAAGCATTTTTTATTTATTATTGTTATTTTTTTTTTTAATTTTGTTACTTATTGTTTTATATACATATTTGCGCTATGCGACATTACACTGCAGGCGGTATGTAGAGCAAAATTTCATTTATTTTTGCGGATTTTGAATTTAATTAAAGCGTTAAAAAGAAGTCATGTGCCGCGGAGACATAGGTATGCACATACATGCATACATATATGTAGATATATAGATAGTTCAAGTTTTTGTGATGTGACGAAAGAGGACGCAAAACAAAGTGAACAGTAAAAATCATGTGATGAGTTACTCATACGACACGTTGACATTTTTAACAAACACACATACAAAGGTTGTATGCCTTCATTAGTGTTGTTATTGAAGTTTCTGTTGTTTTTGGTATCAATTAAAAAAATAGTACATTTTTATTTGATTTTCGAGGCGCTTACATCCTTTTTGGGTATTTGACCCAGCTCCGGCTCATATTTGTGGTGCGCGTCTTGATGTTTTGCACAAATGGAGGGACCTACCGTTTTAAACCGACTTCGAACGACAGATATTTTTTATGAGTAGCTTTTTCATGGCAGAAATACACTTGGAGACTTGCCATTGCCTGTCAAGGGGCGACCGCTAATGGAAAAAACTTTTTCTACCAATTGGAGTTTCATGCCCGGTGATTTGGAGCTTTTCACTTACAAATTGCAGTCACACATCACACCATTCGACTGTGACGGTATACCTTACTAAATATTGAAGCTTTAATGGAGTAATTGCGTGTGAAGTGATCTAAATATTTTGGACATTGTTGTCATTTCTCCCAAAAATTTAAAGGCTGGAGTATAGAAAAAAGTAAATTGAAAAATATTAATTAATTTAGAGATTTATTAAATGCTGGAAATTTTCAAAATTCAGGAATGCTTTCAACAGTAATCAGTGAGATCAGGAGGGGATGAAGAAGGAGCTTTGGGATTACTCAGCAATTGGACCACAGTCTGCGGCTTAAATGTAAAGTTCGCGTAAAACTGAGCTTATGCTATTCACCAAGAAAACCAAAATCCTCCAATAGGGACTCTCATAAAACAATTCAGACTTCACAATTCCCGACCTTAACTTCAAGAAATTTTTCGGTACGTTTCCACCGAGAGCTGAATGGAGTAAAGGGAAAGTAATTGGTAGATTCTACAGTGAAATTTTCTAAGATGACTTTGGTCTGGGAGCTGGTCTCTATTCGGAGTTGCTCAAATTATCCAAATCAATTCGACTTCCCTACTATGCTAGCGTGTTCCAGGCAGAACTACTAGCAATCAGAGAATTATGTAAGTCACTAAAACATGACAGAGAAATTGGTATAAGAGTAGCTATAGTAGACTCGCTTTTGTGGGAGTCAGGAGGACCTTAACGAGACTACAATACACTGTGACCATCTGTTGCACCAGAGATTTTCCGACTACTTCAGGCCCGGCAATAAATGCTCTGGTTAGTCTACCACCACTTGATGTTTTCATCCAAGGAGAGGCCTTGAAGGCCATCTGCAGGCTGAACCACAATGGGAATTGGTATGGCCCCAGCATTGGACAACAGAGTAGTCATGGACTTCGAACCAACAATCCGCACCCTGCCCCTTGACTTGCTACAGTGTTATACTACCGGAGGCTCAATTGTAATCAAACTTTGTAAATAAATCCTGCAAACACTGTTTTTGCATTTTCACGGATGGCTCCAGGGCCAAGCACTGTTCCAACCCTGGTGTTGAAAAAGTAATATCGGAAAATCCTATAAAAAAAAAAAATTTTATAAAATTCAAATCTTTTTTAAAGAGTAATTTAATAAACATTATTATTACTTGCATGAAAAATATGAAATTTTTGAAAAATGCGAAAAGCTATTATTAAGATTTAATGCTAGTCCATTTGCACTCTTTTGTTTTGTAAACTAATTTAAATCGAGTCAACACCCGACTATTTCTCATTTGGCTGTGAACTAAAAACTAGTTCAGTTTCTCCCTGCAGGGCGCCTGCCAACGACATCAGTTCCATTCAACTATCTTTGTTCATGCATGTGCATGTGTGTGAGTGCACATTTATGTACCTGTCTATGTGTGAGTGCAATACTAATGCGCTGAATTGTATAATCTCTACATTGAATCGATCGATTGAACGAATTATCTGAAATTTTGATCATTTCATTTTGCAGCTGCCTACTTGAAAACGCTAACTACTCAATCAAATTTTCAGTTTGGTTTCGAATTCAATGAAAATACTTCAGCGTTACCGAACAACTTACAAAAGAGATATACACACAAGTATCGATTTATTAAGCTATTTGAGAAATGTAGCTGATGTAACTGAGCATTTAACGGTGAAACCGTAGCACAGTAGAGTTTGCTGCTGTTGCCTATTTTTTATTTTTTATTTTTTATTTTTTTTCTATTTTTTATTTGTCTCTGTTTTTTGCTTTTTTATTCTGCTACCAATAGATCGGTGACGCGGATAAGACAACATTAGGAGGCGTTAAAAATTTGTTGTTCGACACCCGTCGCATATCGTAATGCGTTGTCGGTGCGTCTGGCTTCATGTGAATTGTGTGCACTTTTTTCAAAGTTTAAGTCACATTTTTTGTAATGATTTTTTTTTTTTTCAAAAATTGCTAAAAAATTGTGTTTAAAATTTTGATTTGTAGTTATTTTTCATCGCCATTGGTGTCATTATTTTTCACTTTGACATTTTAACAAAGCTGTTGTCAGCTTCATATCGAACTGTGCTGCCACCAATAGAGTTACGCGCCCTTAACTGTGTAAATAATTCATTATTTTTATTTCTTATATCAATTTTACATATAAGAGTGTACAAGTATCTTTTTTCCAAGTTTAAAATGTAACCTGCTCCGTTTGTTACTGTGACTACATTCAAATAGCTTATAAAGTAGCTGCGCTTTGACTAATGTGATGGTTATCGATATATGCAGCTATGAGCTAACTCTCCCTAAAATTCCATGGGTGTATACTAGGGCGGGTCGATTTAAAAATCGCTCATTGCTCTGTGAAAATTGTATTCTAGGGATCAAAATAAGAAACTTTGCCGAAGGAACCATACCTCTAAAACGAGTTCTGATGTCCCCAATTTGGGTCGAACGAAAAATCCCACTTTGACCCATTTAGAGTGCTCCAATCGAGTCCAAATGTATGACCGACCCCCACTAACTTTGGACGGCCGATCCACCCATGCCAGTGACACACCCCCTGGAACTCCGCGGGGGGGTTCCACATACAATCATTTCAAAATATCACCATTTTTGGCCTTTACATGAGAAAAGAAACTAAAAAGTTCGACCCAAATTGGGGTACATCAGAATTCGTTTTAGAGGTATGGTTCCTTCGGCAAAGTTTCTTATTTTGATCCCTAGAATATGATTTTCATAGAGCAAAGGGCGATTTTTTTGCCTCCCCACAAATCGACCCGGCCTAGTGTATACAATACACGGCGTTAAATAATAATAGCACGGGAGTAACGAAAAGTTTTATCAATTTTTATATGTATATCACTTTTAAGTTTAATAATTTTTGTATAAAAATACAGTTCAAAAAGATGATTGGAGCTAAGTTTGAGAAAATTAAAAAAAAAAAAATGAATTACATTTTTATGAAAATTTCACATTTTTTAATTTAATTTAAATTAAAACAAAAATTTTGAGTATGACGTTTGATGAACCAAGATGATGCAAGATTTACGTGGGTTAAAAATCTTGTTGACTTTTGACAATTTTTTTGCTAATGCTAGGTATTGCGTAATTTCTTGAAAATAAAAACTATTCCGGGCATTCATTACATGGAAAACAATTAAATATTCTAAGCATGTGGTTTCACCTGCATTACTCCTTTTAATCAAGTACGCAAGCAAAGTAAGTAATTTTAAAATTTATATAAATTCGCCTTTTTTTTGCTTCACACACAAAATTAGTTTATAAGTACAAGTTTTGGTGGAGTTGATGAAATTTAATAGGGGCATCACTAGTAGAGTCCTATCGTTATCACTGTTGAAATGTAGCATACTGGATGTTCCATGATAGGAAAATTTTTCGACATTTTGAGTACTGTATAAGCAGTGTAATTACTGGGCAACAAACGACTAAACCACAAATACGAATCATTTTTCAGTTTCAGCTATATTAGTGAGTTTTATTTTATCTTTTTTAAATTCGTTATTAATATATACAAGTATTGTAATTAATGACCCAACGTTTGATCTCATTACACCCAACCAGCCCTTATGCCGTACGGATTGTTTATGGTTTGCGGCTGGGCTAAGAAAGGCGAGAGTTTGTTAAACGTCGAGCGTCCAAAATTTTGTAGCTACAGATAAAACTCACCAGCTAAATAAACTCGGTCAAACATCAATTACTTACAAAAAGATTGTATCGTTTTTTAATGGTGAAAAGCGAGTTCGGTAGATTAAATGTGCTGGTATGAGAATAAAATTCGTGGCATTAGAATTTCATGAAGTCGTAGTTTCTTTTACTCGGCTTTAAGAAAAGAGGCCTAAGGTGTATTAAAACTCGTGAGGAAATATTAAAGTTAACTACAGCCGGAAGAGATAGGCAAACAATTACCCATATTAGCAGTTTATTTATAAATATTACTCCTAGCAGCTTGGACTAGCAATGGTGGAAAGATTGATGAACTTTCGACTATCATCGGTTGAGAGCAGAACATACAGCGAGTCGGAATGAAAATCTCTGAAGACGAAAACTAAAATATTTTATTGAATTCATTCTAGTTTATCCATTTAAATGGAGAAATGCGGGTTCAAAACTGTTAAACCTTGTTAGCGGATCGGTCTTATTAAAGTGGTAAAAAGTTCTTTATCATTGAATTCTTTTAGTATAATATTTCCATTCTGTTAGATTCTACATTCTGACATATATGATGAATTACTTGTCGCCATTCTTCTGCTAGATTTGTTTCCACTTTACCTATGTTTTGCTGGATTATAAATTGTTTTTGCTGCTTACTCTATATTGATGTGATTGCTTTGTACTAACAACATTGGTTACTTGATTGCTAAACACTCCTCTTATAGAAAGAGTATAATATTGAACATAAAAAACATTGCCACAGTGCGTGTCAGGACCAGTAAAATATTGGAAAAATTAAACAAAAAAATAATTAAAAGAAAACACTTGACTCAAGTTGGTGCGCGACTCCCATTTTGTAGTGCATAGCTTCGAATCTCAGTGCATGAAACAGAAAAATTATAAAAAAAGGTATTTCTAATAGCGATCGCCTCTCGACAGGAAATGGCAAATGGTATTTCTGCCATGAAAAAGCTTCTCATAAAAAATCATATGCCGTTTGAAGGTGGCATAAAACTGTAGATCCCTTCATTTATGGAGCAATATGAAGACCCACGCCGCAAATAGGCGGGGCCTCGTAAAACACCTAACGCGCCAATTATGTATTTATTTTTATTTTTATACCCTTCACGGAAGTAATATCTATTCTGACTTTTCAGGGAGCTTAAGACCGGGTAGTAATAGCTTTAAGACTTGGCTTGTAATAATCTTTTTTATAAATTAGGCAATGAATTATATAACTAAATATATTTGTAAAATTGTAATAAAGTCGACCATAAACACGGTTTTTCAAAATACATCATCCTACCGGGAAGTTTTTCGGAAAAAATATTTGCTTTCGCCCTTAAAGCGGATAATTTTCTATCTGATTCACTACAAATTAATTTTTCTCATCAGTCGCACCGTCAAAGGTAGTTAAATCAAAATAATACAAATTTAAAATTTTTCTTTTAAGAAATATAAAATAAAATAGCGATTGCACAGCCTTTCTACGACGAATCCTCTTTTAAAAGACATATGGCCGGATAACTGAGAATTTTTATTTTATGTTAAACAAAATAAAATTAGTGTACGAACATTTCTAGATTTTT
Source organism: Anastrepha fraterculus (assembly GCA_037575425.1). Taxonomy (NCBI): domain Eukaryota; kingdom Metazoa; phylum Arthropoda; class Insecta; order Diptera; family Tephritidae; genus Anastrepha; species Anastrepha fraterculus. Next base: position 1,570 of record JAYXIM010055693.1, on the reverse strand, counting down.
TTAAATTAAAAGAAAAACTCAAAGAAATTTTTGAATAAAAAAGGTCAACAAAACCAATTTGTTTATGAAAATTTTTAAACTTTCAAAAAAAAAGGGAAATTTTTTTATAAAAAAATCTGTGTAATTGATTTTTTAATAGCTATAGGTAAGTTTAAAAAAAAACACATGTAAAATTCAGAAAAATGGATGAAGTTTTTATTTAAGTAGATAGTAGAGTCCATATAATTTACTGTGTGAAGATTATTTCATGCAAATGTTGACCGCGACTGCGCTTCAAATGGTCCATCCGCTTAGTCCAATTTTGGCGTACTCTTTCCAATGTTTCGGCCGGTATCTCACATATAAATGCTTTAATGTTGTCTTCCAATGCGTTAATTGAAGCAGACTTGCCTGAATAGACATGAGCTTTATCATAGCCCCTCAAAAAATAATCTAAAGGCGTTATATCGCACGATTTGGGTGGCCAATTGACAGGTCCCGAACGTGAAATAAAATGTTCACCGAACTCGCATCTCAACAAGTCCATTGTTACGCGTGCTGTATGGCATGTGGCACCGTCTTGTTGAAACCACATGTCATGCAAGTCAAGCTCTTGCATTTTGGCAAAAAAAAGTTGGATATCACTTTACGGTAGCGCTCACCATTCACAGTTACGTTACGATTCGCAGCATCTTGGAAGAAGTACTGCCCAATGATACCTCCGGCCCATAAACCGCACCAAACTGTGACCTTTTCTAGATACATTGGTGGCTCTTGCAATTCTTCTAGCTGATCTTCACTCCAAAATCGACAATTCTGCTTATTTACGTACCCATGGATCTAAAAATGAGCTTCGTCGCTCAACACAATTTTTCGACTTTAAACTATCTTAACAGAACCATGATTTTTATAATAAAATTCAATGATTTGCAAGCGTTGTTCGTTTGTAAGACGATTCATGGTTAAATTATAGACCAAACTTAAGATGTTTGACAGTGAAACAAAACACGAAACGTGCGTGAGCTGTTTAAACTAACTGTTTGAAATAATAAAAGCTAAAAAATCACCCTTTATGTAATATATTGGCGGGCGCCGCAGCCGAATGTGTTGATGCGTGCATGAAACACGAAATGATGGGAAAACGTTTTTTGTAATAGTGGTCGCCTCTTGGCAGAGATAGAAAGAAATGAAAAGTCCATTCTTAAAAAATCATTTCCCGCTCGGAGACGGCATACATATTTTAGGTCCTTCTACAATATATTTTGAAAAGACATCAAGACGAACGCCACAAATCGGAGGAGGATCCGGCCAAGCTACCAAGAGATGAGAGAAGTGTACGCGCCACTTATATGGTATGGTATATCGAAAAACTTCATCCGTGCTTCTATTCCGAATATAAATGTGAAACATTTTGAATAAAATCAATTCAATTAGTCAACATTATAGTTCGCGTCACAACTTATATGCGTTCGGTCGGCCTGCAAAATGGTTGCCTTTAAAGTTTTTGATACGACTTGGGACTGAAGGAAGCTGAGTTCTTTCTAAACTCAAACAATGAAAATAAATGCGTCTGCAGTGGGCAAAATAGAAA
>JAYXIM010055692.1:0-45603 GCA_037575425.1 Anastrepha fraterculus | reverse complement strand
TCTGTGTTAAAACTGGAGCAGTAATATTTTCTTCACACATCACTCTATACATGCAGAGAAAATTGTGGGAGGAAAATGGGGCTTGACTCCGAAAATAGTACACTGGTTATAAACAGCAGTGGTAAGACCAATCATGACATATGCTGTCTGGGTTTGGTGGTCGGCATTTGAGAAAAGAACTATGATAAAATGTTTGGAAAGTATTCAAAGGGATGCTAGTATCTGTCTAAGCGAGGCACTAGAGAGTACGCCCACGGAAGCGATGCATGTCATGCTGCATCTATTACCGATTGAGGCCTACTGCAAGCAGCTAGCGGCAAAATCGGCACTCAGGTTAAAAGAATCTTCCCGCTTAGCCTCTAGCACAATGGGATACGCAGAAATACTGAGCGAATTCCCCTTCATACCGTAAATAGCAGACTTTTGTAACTCAACAGAACTACACTTTAATACATCCTTTACCACAACTTTCCCAACGAGAGAAGATTGGAGCAATAGAAACAAAGCCAGTGCCTACACTGATGTTCCAAGCTCAATGAGCGCGTAGGTGTAGGCTTTCACTCTGACCAAATGAGGGCCAGTATTTTCTTTCGGCTGCCGGATTATTGTATCGTATTTCAAGCTGAAATTCTGACTATCAAAGAAAACTTGTTGGTCTTAAAGAAAAGTGTCTTCACCAAAAGAAAATAAATATATACTCTACTAGCAGAAGCCGGCTTACCGAGTATCCCCAATAGAGTTACTGATGCAACATCTCGTGTTCTTGCAAAACAACTCGACACCACAAATATGGCGTTAACAAACATCTTCAACAATGCAATTTTACGAAAAACGCAGCCGAGGAGACTATCATCCATATCAAGATGCCTCGTTTTCGCCAAGGAGAATTTCATAACTCTTTACCGAGCGAAAAGAGTCGTTGAAACTTTCCCTCCCTGGCTCATTAGCCCCAGATCATTTGAAGACGTCTTACTTAGCTTGTCTAAGCAAAACACACCAAACACGGTATATCGAGCTACATTCTCGGAGACATTTGAATGTTATAGAACATCTGGATGGAGCTTCATTTACACTGATGGATCTAAGACCTCAGACTACACCTCTCTGGCTGTAATCAACCAAGATGGAGCCGCAATATCACAATGGATTCTTTATCCAATGTGTACAATATTCACTGCTGAAGGCCTTGGCAATCGAACTAGCCGTTGAGTATGCAAAAAAAAACAAAGGGAAATATATGATTTGTTCTGACAGCAAATCATGCATCACAGCAATCAAATCACCGTCTAATTTGAACAAAATTATTTCATCGATTAGAAATTCGCTTATTGCAGCACCAAACAAAATCAAACTAATGTGGATACCCGGTCATGCTGGAATCTCAGGAAATGAAGCAGCTGATACGACTGCTAAAAATGTCAACAAATCTCCTACACTTATGCTTAAAGTTATAAGCAAAACGGACCTGTTTAACGCCATAAAGAAAGAAAGACGTAATGTCGATTTAGCAGACTGGACAACGCAAGGACATCACTATTACAAATTAAATCCAAAGAGACTAACGCCATCCTATCCGGTGAGACTGACCCCTAATTTCTTGAAGCCGTATACTCGTTTAAGACTGGGTCATACAATTTTTACCCACTCACACCTCCTAACCAGGAAAAGTCCGTCCTGCTGCCCTTTGTGCGGCGGTCCAAACACAGTGGAGCACTTTATTAACCAATGTCCAGTAACGAAGGAGTACGAAACCGCTGACAACATTAACCTAAGTAGAGCATTATCTACACCTAGCTATGACAATATCGTGACGACAATATACAATTTCTTAAGGAACCAGGATATCTTAAATTTAATTTAGCGTAGATTAAAGTATTATTTTATTTTATTATTCTATAACAATAACGGCTTAGTTTTAATCAGTATAATTTTTTACATTTCATTTCATCCCACTTAAATAAATTAACAATTTTTCCATTAAAAAGACGACTGAAAGCCTCGTAGCTAGTGTCGCTTTTCTTAATTTATACTATAATTTATTATTGTATAATTTGTTATAAATAAATAAATAAATAAATAAATATACTCAGGTAGCCAGTCGATCCTGGAACCACTACAATCATCTAATAAAACCTCGAATACAGTAAAAGAGGGTATCAACGTTTTGACAGAACTAACTAACAATACTTTACAATAAATCTGATCTGGGTACCGGGTCACAGAGCCATAGAAGATAACAAAGTAAATGAATTAGCGCAAATGGGTACTGCATTACTGACCCAATCAGGTAAAGCGAACATACCTATACCTCGAGCAACTTCTAAGTTACTAATTGGTAAACACACCATCAAATTTGCCAACTCAGTCCCTCCTCCTGTGCAACAAGTAGGACGACGTGGCCCGGCTGGAATATGGGTCGCATAAACCGACTATTAAAACTTAAGAACTTAAGGAAGGACGTGAGAAATCATTTCGGCATTTTAACAGCATTGTCTTATAGGCAAGCAGGCTAGCAGATAACGATCCCGACATACCAGCCCCTTAACGACTACTGCAGAAGCTGTAAGAAGAAGAGACTGTAAAGAACTTTCTATGCGGGTGTATGGCTCTGGGTAGAAGAAGGTGCAATATTCTAGAAAATACTTTTTTGAATAATTTAGCAGAAGTAGCTAATTTAGAGAAGTATCTATTAAGATTGTTAGATACATTAAATTCACAGGGTGGTTCAATGAGAACAGTGTTGAGTGAGGAGGGGGGACAGCCCTGGTGGTATAACAATGGTCCGATAGCAGGCCAAGGTGTGTCAATTAGCAACCACTACATCTACCTACACACCTACTTCTTTAATAAGTAGACCGGATAAGTGGGAAATTTATTAACAACCGGATTTACGCAATACAAAGATGTTTTGAACAAATAAACGGACTTACTCTCGCACGAAATTTAGAAGAAACCTATTAGGATTCTTAGTTGAACCTCAGTTTGTTTTTTAGAATTCAAATGAAGTCGAAAACTGATATAATTTTCGAGTCCGATCCCAACCAGCAACTTGCGATCATCATTCGTTACATACAAGTAGATAGTAATCTAGTACGAATCTCTCTGCTTCATGAGAGCGCTGCCAAAACTAGGAATTTTTTAATTCATATTTATATTTCAATAGTGCCACTATAGGAGAAAGTATAGATATGAACATTCAGTGAGGAATGTATGCTTTTTCTCATGGAATATTGCGCAAAAAACTAATGAAATATTTTCGCGTAAGTTTGCTGTGTTCCCAACGCCACTTAGCGGGATGGGCGGGAGTAAACAGGCAAAACAATGATGAAATTTGGAGGTTCTCTGATTTCTACTATGCAAGGTGAAGTCCAAAATAAACAACACTGGCGTCATGAAAATGTTTTTGATGGAGCCATCTGTTTAATGCGTTAGGAAGTTACATGCCTAGCTGACTTCCAGTGAATGCTGGGTGCCATTCGGTCCAGAGATATTGAAGTTATTGCGTCTAAAGTGTCAGTATGTTTGTGTCATCGGTACAAAAATGAGTTTCGAACAAAGAGCTAACATCAAATTTAGTTTTAAAATCGGTAAAACGTTTACCGAAACATTTGAATTGATGCAAAAAGTTTATAGCGATGATTGTCTATCTTGTGCCAGAGTTTATGAGTGGTTTACACGTTTCAGAGATGGTTGTGGGCACATAAATGACAATGAACATACGGGCCACCCAAACTCAGTAATCATAGAAATAGTTCGAAAATTTATCAAAAATGATCCGAAATCCTCCTTGAAATTCATGGAATCGGAGTTGAATATATCAAAAACATCGATTTATCGCATTTTAACAGATCATTTGGGCTTACGAAAGGTCTGTGCATGTTTCATTCCGCACGAGTTAACCGAGGACCAAAATGCTCAGAATTCAACTTTCGAAAGACCTCATTAAGGAGGCTAGAAACGACGAGAACTTCCTTTACAATATTGCAAGTGGTCATGAAACGTGGTGCTTCCAACATGAAACTGAAACTAAGCGTCAAAGTGCCGAATGGAATGCCACAGACGAGCCACTACCCAAAAAATCGCATTTGGAAAAGTCAAAAATCAAGTCGATGTAAATTTGTTTTTACGATATCAAGGGAATTGTCGACTAGTAGTTCATGCCAATAGGCCAAACCGTCATTGCAATTTTCTATCTTGACGTTTGAAGCGTTTGTTGCATCGCATTCGTCGAATTCGTCAAATTTGCTCTGAATACCGCGAAGGAGGAAACTGGCGCGTATTGCATGAAAATGCACCATCTCATTGATCTACTCTTGTGACTGATTTTTTGACTAGCAACCGCATTTTAAGCATCAATCACTCAGCGTATTCGCCTTATATGGCTCTCTGTGATTTCTGCCTATTCGGAAAATTGCATTTGGCCATGAAAGGAAGCCGTTTTGCGTCCGTAGAGGCCATCCAAAAGGCTTGTACCGACATACTGAAGGGTATTCCGGTCTATGAACTGAAACACTGTTTTGAAAAGCTTTTAGATACTGTGTATCGAGGCCAGAGGGGACTATTTTGAAGAAATAAACTCGAAGTTATCACAGCAAAGCTCTTGTCTTTTCTATTTTAGCTCAGTCTTGTTTATTTTAGACCTTCTCTTGTATATCTGCTGATTTGTTCTGACCCATTCACCTTAACCTTTAATTGTGGGCAAGAAGGCTCAAGCATTACAGCGATCTGATGCCCAAGAAGTTCAAAAATGTCCTGTTTATTAATTTAGTAATATTTTGTGATTCTATACATTAAATATGAACTTGTTTTAGTATTAAATCTTTCATTTGAGACGTTTTTATGGTCTTCATTTATCAATTTACCTGGAAATTACTATCAATGTGTACCCGCGGGTTTAGTCCCTAAGTCCCTAAGAACCCATGTTCAGGCTAGAGATATGAAAAAAACACAAAAAAAAAATGCAAGAACAGCGCATTCCGCATATTTGCTGGTCTTCCTTTATTATTGCCAACTCAAGACCATAAAACGCTCTCAGCAGAGAAAGAAAGGAGCTGCAAATCAATTTATCTGTGACATGAAGCTTCGAGCAAAATGTGGAAAAGGCTAGTTGCTTGATTCTTTTTTCATAGAATAGCCACCCTCTCAAGGCTACTCACTAATGAAGGCTACAGTCATTACCGAAGTAGTTAGCAATTGCCTAACTCGTACTAATTCTGTACCATAAATCTGGCATACTGGTTCATGTTTCCCCTGCAGGGTGAGCGTACGTATGTATGTGTATGTACGCATAGTATTTCCATGAATATTCAGTTTTTCAAGGATGTGTGTGTGTGTGTGCATAAATCTGTGGCTGCAATTCGTGCTGCTACGTGAACTGTGAGATTTACGCACCTCCTTCAATGTCGCCAGTAGTAGCCTGGTTACTTAATTTACGCAAGTTTTTCATATGAATTTATGCACGATTTGGCAATGCGTGAAATGCATACTTTGTTGTAACACATTTTGTTGCTTATGAAGAAACAAAAAAAAAAAAAGAATTGTCTACTGTTTTTGCTACAGGGAGGCAAACATTTGTGTATTTATGAGACGACAAAGACTTAAGTGCAAAACTAGTCTTTGAAATAAATCACCGCAGTAGGCTGACGCAGTATTTTAGTACAACATTTACGCAGTTATTTGCCCGTAATAATGTGCGTACACGCATTTTGTTACATACAATTTTGAATTTTTTTTCGTGGTTGTATTTTTTATTTCTGATAGACTTCAGATCTGATTTGTTTTATTTTTAAAATGTTATATATTCTTATTTTTCTCTTGAGTGGCGCACTGCTTTTTTCATGGACTGCTTAATAAATCCGTATTCATCCGCTTAATAAATCCGTATTCCACACCTCAAACGTATGATTGTCCTTTTGTGCGACACAGAAGCACGAACAATGAGAAAATCAAAAAAGTGGGACTGCTTTTTGATCTTTGGCAGTTTATAAGTTTTACAGCAACATATTTGCTGATATAAGGCATCGCATATGAATCCACCGGCACAGAAGGTTCTCAATGCGATGCCCAATTGTTGTCAGGGAGAAACTAATGTTTCCACGATAAGTGCTTGTTTGGTGCAGATTTCATTTCCACAAATTGAAGAGGATGACCTAGACGAGATTTGCTTTCAATAGAAAACCGCACAGCCTACCTGAAATTCGATTGTATCATTTATGTATTTGGTGTTTTGTAAGACTCGCATATGACTTTAATATATTTTTAAAATCTTAAGCAAAATATTGCAGTAGTATATGCATGCACAGGTACACAAATACATATGCATTTCTGCAAAAAATAGTAAATCATTTAAAACTCACACTTCCTAAATCTTCCTCATGATTCACAGCACATACGGCTGTTTTTTTCTTCTATCTGTACATAAATAGGATTTGGTCACTGTGCAAAAAATTAAGCGGAAGAAGAAGAGAAAAGGAAAAAACCGAACGCCGCTTAATTGATTACTTAAATTGGGCTATAAAATATCAATGCGCTTAAAATAGCTAATCGCATCAGAAGCGATTAATATCAAGCAAACAAAAGAAACCACACGGATGATAACAATACAACAATGAAGAAATAAAAAATAGAAACAAAAAAAAAAAAAAAAATCGAAAAAAATATGAAAAAAATGAAAATAAAATATTTGGGATATTGAACAAAAAATTGTTTTGAAAGAATTCGAGAAAAAAATACCAAAGTCGTTCAAATATTTACAGGGTCTTGCAAGTTCGAGTTTATTCTTAACAGTGTTCTAGTTTTTTATTTATATGCATATTTTATCTATGGAACAATAATTTCTCACATACTAACTAATAATTCTAATTAAATTAGGGCATTGTATTCAGAACCTCAGTAAACATTGTTTAGGCAAAGAAAAATCATGATCGATAGATGTCGAGATTTGCTTATATTCATAAATACCCCTCCCATAGATGCATTACGGGCATATTTCGTTCAATCATTATCTGCATAGAAAGGCAATGAAGTACGAAGACACCTCCGCGGAACATTAATTATTCTTTCTAATTGTGGCTGACAGTCATAGACTCCTTGTAAAATGCAAAAATATTAAAGATAAAAAGTTAAAGATAATATTAATCTTCTTTTGCCGAGTGATTTCAAATTGAGCAGCGCTAAACGTGCAATATGCGGAGCCATAGGATCCGAAAAACCCAATGAACGTCAGACAAATTTTAGAAACAGCTTCTGCAACAGCTATCCTATCAATGTGGAACGGATGGAAAGGACGCCAGATTATTGCAGCATACTCTAAATGCGTGCTAACAAAAGATATATAAGAAATTTTATGGTGAACGGATCGGTAAATTCGTTGCTATTACGCCACACAGAACCAAGCATAGCATATGACTTTGAAACGATCAAATTAATATGACTGATGAATGAAAATTTAATATCGAAGAAAACGCCAAGATTCTTAAATTCTTGAAGGGATTGCAAGATTCCCCCCAGAGGTTTTTAATAAATTGCGTGAGTTTGAAAAAGAAACATGGAGGCATTTTTTAATATTTAAAGAAAGATGTGAGCTCAAGCACCAAGAATATAATTTATCTAGTTCGCATTGGAGTTGCAACATATCTACAGTATTCTTAACGACTGAATAAATCTTCAGATCGGCGGCGTATAATAGAAAGTTGGCGAATGGAAAGCAAGAACCAACGTCATTTATAAACAGAATAAAGAATAATGGACCCAGAATACTACCTTGTGGTATGCCAGAAGTGGCGAAAAAAGGTTCAGATTAAACTTCATCGAGTGTGACAACCCTTCGCTTTCGACTCAAATTGTATTTAAGCCATTGCAGAAACACAAGCAAGCGAGCTTGTCGATCAGCACCATTTGTGAAACTTTATCGAAGGCTTTAGAAACTTCAGTGTAAATGTAATAATCTTGGCATCCAGAAGAGAATTCTGAGATACAATACTCACTAAAGAGAGCCAGATTTGGAAGTGTAGAACGACCTTATACAAGGCCATGTCGATTGAGGGAAATGCAACCCTTAATTTAAATATATTTTATCTTTGATGATGCATTTAAAAAGCTTTAAGAGTTAGATGGTGCGTCTATTGAGAGCTCTTAATTAGCTAATCTATTATTTACTTATATAAGTTTGAATTCCTGCGAGAAATTTAAATAGAAAATGAAGTCCACAACAAAATTATGGATCAGTGAAAATTACATTACGACAAATTTTGAAGATTTTGAGTCATCATTCAGTGCTGTTCTTGAATAAAAAAGTCAATTAAGAAACGTAATTTTTTCGTTGTAGCATCATTAAGCATATCTCATATAATTTTAAGCAATGGTAATGAAAAAATTTGTATCGGCTGGCTGGGCACAAGGCAAAGAAAATACTAGTGATTGGTCCTACCGACCGTTCAGTTGAAAATATAGCTGCTATTTTAGAAGGAGATTTAAATTTGCCAACAGCACATCGAGGTAAGTGAGGAACAGCTCTCGAAAATATAATTATTAGAATATTTACTGGTTTTTCTTTATTAAATTCTTTAATGTTAATTTTTTTTATTAGTTTCTTATAAAAAATTGGTCCATTCTACTACAAAAAACATATAAATAAGCTTCAAACTTGGCACAAGATTTATAAAAATCGTAAAATTTTCTACAAAATTTCAGAATTTGTAATAAGAATTCCAACAAAAACAAAAAAAAAATGAAAAAAAAAGAAAATGGGTACGCAGTTTCACAATCCATTAAATTTAAAAGATTTTGAGCAGTTTTCTGTTTTTCTATTTCCTATTTCTTTTTTTTTATTTTTATTAATTTGTAATAAAAGCTTAGTACAGTCTACTATAAAAATTATATAAACAGAAGCTTAAAATGTCGCAGAAGATGTATAAAAATTCTCCAAATTTTCATAAGTTTAATCAGAATTTCCAAAAACAAAAACAAGAAAAAAATTGGATACGCAGTTTTATAGCCTATTAAATTTTATTGTAATAAAGTGCAAGTTTGAAATGGCTCAAAATTCTCCTTGATTTTTTTTAATTTTTTCCCAGAACATGTTGCATTTTCTCCTTTCTATCGAATGCACGAGGTATTTTCGGTTGATATGGTTATTGATGATATTTAGTTTCAATAAAACGGCAAGAAATGCCACACAGTAAACGAAAAAATCAATTTATTCCAAACAAAATCCCTGGAAATAATAATTTAACGATATTCTGTAGCTATTTGACCGCCAAGAACGCCAAATTTCTTGTCTTTGAACTATTTATGTAGAATGAACCCAAAAATAGATTGTAGGTATGGGTAAAACCAGAAGCACTCCAAGATAATATTCGGAATTGCTTTTCAAGAAGTTGGAGTTCCATCTGCCTGCATTTGGCCCAAAACAAAAAATGATCAGAACAACCGACAAATAATAAATTTCTCCTTCCCCTTAGTATGTGTTTAATCCAAATTTAACAGAGATGCTATTATTTGATGGTCCCTGTATTTCATGGATTAAGCCAGCACGACTGCTCGTTCAGCTAACCAAAGCGTGCGTGGGCTACGTAAGAAAAATATTAAATGAGAATAATGAATTAGGCATGATAAGTATGTGTAAGTATAGAAATATCATATTTATCAAATGTCAATGAATAATAAAAGTAGTACCGCTGCGCTGAACAAAGAGCCAGCGTCACCGCGTGTGAGTATCGTAGCGTATTGTGTGCTGCTCAGCGCAGGGCAGCACGCGTACATGAAATTCAGAAAAAAAAACAAAAACTGTACAACGATTATAGCTGTGTGTGAGTGTATGTGAGTGTTATCTGATACTTGACTAATCGCTTTTAAGATAACCAAGCATTCCAGTTATTTATGTATAAATGTGTGTGTGTGCATGTAGGTAAGTACATATGTATGAGGGTCTGTAGAATGTATGGATATCCCTTAAATTAAATGAAACTAGCTGAATATTAGCTTGGAACTAGCAGATAGAGCAATGCTGATTCTTGGTTTATCCCCATGAAATGGCTTTTGGTATTCCACTTTACACTGCGATGCCCTAAGAAGTGGTCATTGTACCCCTCTGCGGCACTGTCGAAGGCGTTCAGAACTGTTTTGAACAGTTCATGGCAATGAATTTGTTAGGGGGAAAACCCAAAAAAAATACTGCTTGGTACACGCAAGTGAATCGGTCTCAATAACCGGTACTATAGAATATTGGCGTGGCACTCAGAGGAACCAAGGCTCGATTCTATCAGTTTTAACATTTAAAAATTTTGTGTTTTAGACACCAGTGCGAATAATAATAAACTGAGTATCAACTACCCCTCTTTGTACTAGTTTGGCGATAGTCAAGAAATTCATTCATTTATTTGTTTATTTCAAGATGTCAAGAAAACATGATTTCTAAGCACACAAACGACTTAAAATCAGTTTGTGAGGATTCAATTTCAATTTTTTCCTGAAGCACATTTAACACACCGACTGAAAAGCACAGGCCTGACGCTTAGATGGCATCAGTTTTATTGCCTTAACCTCCTTTTCAGTTAGCCCTCACCTTAAAAAGGCAGCTGTTCAAATTTCCTGATATTCCATTTATTATTTCGTGAGTTATTGTGCTAAGAGTGGCGCTACTTATGTTATTTTCAAAACAATGGATCATAAGGAATTTTAAATTTTAATTTTACACTGCTTCTTGATGTGGAAAAATACCGATCAAGCAAAGCAATGGCTTGGAGAGAGTTATGGGTACTCCGCTCCATCAGAAACAATAATAAAACGATGGCTAGTTGACTTCAAACGTGGTCGTAGAGACACCGACACCACCGATGATGCACAACGCATTGGACATCCAAATGTGATGATAACACCAGAAAACATCAAAAAATCTGCAAAATCGTTTCGAATGTGGCGAAAAGTGAAGTTGCGTGATTTAGCTGACATCGCAAAGATATTAAAAGAACATCTTGGATTTATATTGCACGAGCAAATAACTATGAGAAAGCTCTGTTCAAAGTGGGTGCTACGTTTGCTCACTGTTAAACAAAAAGTCCCAAGGCAATCAAAACAACAAAACTATTTGAATTGAGCTTCGATTTACTCCCACATCCACCATAATCGCCAGATTCACTCCTAGCGAGTCCCAACTGACTTTCGCAGACTTAAAAAAAATGCACGCCGGTAAGAAGTTTTGCTCGAAGGAAGTGGTTATCGCTGAAAAGCCTCCATTTGGTGGTTTTAAGGCAAAAGATAAATTGTCTACAAACGTGGTATTGAAATGTTAGAGCGGCGCTGGAATGATCGCGTTTAAAATCGCGTTTACAATAATAGCTGGAGGGCCCAAAACTTACACTTTGTACCCAAAACTGCGTTAAGCAAGTTGACACAAATGACGCACAAGTCTATGGCGCGATTCTGACAAGACAACATTTTAATAAGTTAAGACTGCCAACCAAAGTGTTCGAGAAGATAGGATCTTGGAATATCTGAAAATCGATAGCATTGGTAATGTTAAAACGTTCAATAGTCCTGAGAGTTCACTGAGAGAACGTAGGTTCGAATCTCAGTGAAACACCAAATTAAGAAAAACATTTTTCTAATAGCGGTCGCCCCTCGGCAGGCAAAGGCAAACCTCCGAGTGTATTTCTACCATGAAAAAGCTCTTCATAAAAATATCTGCCGTTTGGAGTCGGCTTGAAACTGTAGGTGGAACAACATCAAGACGCACACCACAAATAGGAGGAGGAGCTTGGCCAAACACCCAAAAAGGGTGTACGCGCCAATTATATATATATATATATATATATATATTTATATTGTGTGTGTGTGTATCTGTGAATTGGTCGCTCAGATAGTTCATAGGTACTTTAAAAATTATATCCTCGATGAGAGACAAAAATATTGGTGAGGGATCCGAGTATCAATTTCACTATCTTCAATTTCTAGAAAGTTTCGAGATATTTTGTTGACTATGAAGAAGTATATAATAAAAGGTCTCATAAAACGGTGAAGAAGCGTTGGATGCAGTATATACAGCAAAAAAAAGACCAGGTTGAAAATTACCCTTTTTCTCCAAAATATATAGAGTTCTAGACTTCGATTTGCAGGCATTTACTGACCCACTCTAGTACTACATACCTCTGAAATATTAACTACGACAATATTTACGCTTCTTCATTTTTTTTTGTTTATTTTTTTCACTTCTTGTTCCCACTTGAATACTCGTTTGTCGCGCGTATCTTTTTATGCAGTTAGTCGCATCACAGAGCTGCTGTTAATTTGTAGACAATTTGATTTATAAAATAATTATGCATATTAAATTGATTAACGTTATTAATTTACTCACTGACAGCAACAAAAACGCTGCAACAATGGCAAAAAAAGCCAAAAAAAAAACGCTATAGCCCAAAGAAAACCAGTAAATAGTCACTTCCCACTGTGCATTTTTTATGCTGCGAACTGGTACTCCACTGAGTTTTGGTCATTTTATTTAATAGCTGTTAAAATTGTTGGTCACCAACAGCAACATCATTTACATATAACTTTAAAGCAAACAATAGTCAGCTTTCATTGCGTCTTTGTTGCGGCCACCTACGGTGCGTTGAATTTCAATTAGGCAGCCATGACAATCACTAAATGCAACAGTTGTGCCACTGGACGTCCATTCATTAAAGGAATTTCATATAAATCTACATGGATACATATTAAACCTTGCTCGTAGGTACATATGTATGTATGTGGCAGCAGTAGTTTTGTGTGGGCAACCTGACTGATTTTAGAAGGAACGAAGCTGTTAAGATAAATGTTCTTGCTGAGCGCTTGGAAATGCTCGTTTTCAGTGATTTATGAATTTTCGCTGTTTTAGCCGTAGAGCGACCTCTTATTTTTTTGGATTTTGTTGCGCTTTTCATAATCACATATTTACATATAATATTTTTTTCAAAAGTGTTAAAAGATGATTATGAATTCACTCTTCACCTTTCGCTTTTTAAACTGAAAATTTTCGAAGTTAAGTTGGCACTGGCAACTACACTGCGTTGAAAAACTATGGTTCTAAGCCTTATTGACAAGTTTTTTTTAATTATGTGTTTCTCATTTAATTCTAAATACACTGTTTAATAAAATATAGTTCATTCTTATACAAACCTTGTCAATCCCAGCTTAAAACTTTGTGCAAACAAAAAAAAAAAAATGGAAAGAAAATCTTAAAAATTTATATTTTTTAACACAATTTTTAGAAAAATTTCAGGTACGTTGTATTATACCCTATAAAATTTGGTATAATAAAATGGAAGCTTAAGTGATTAAAAAAGCACGCTGAATTTTGACTATTTATTTTTCTGGTGGTCTTGCGTCACCAAATCCTCTTACCTTGGGATAGGTAGGTAGGTAGGTAGGTGAGATGGTTGAAATACAACTCTGGTACTCCCCAAGTAGCACTGAAGCGCCGTTCTGATACCATTCGGGACCTCCAATAAGCAGATATCTACAGCCAACCTTAGCTGTTGTTGTTACAAAGAAGTTTGATGGGATTTAGGTTGGCGCACTGCCTCAGGTTGTCGAAGAAAGGAGCACTTAGTGACCTTAATCGCGTAGCTGCCAAACCCGGACATTTACAGGGAAAGAGCTCAAAAATCTCGCTTTCTGAATGGTTCTCACAGCTTCTGCAATGGGGGTTAAACGGTAAAACTAGCTTTTCCGCAAATGAGCCGATCTTCCAATGGCTGGTAAACTCAGCTATAAGTTTGGAAATTGAATGGCGTCAAGTCCCCAGAACTTTCTGCGTCCTATGTCTATTGTACTGATTTAGATAAAGCCCCTACTCCTACTTCCGATTCCATCTTGGAACCGTCAGTGAAGACAGAGGTACCAGCTTAAGTGCAGATTTCCCCCTCATACCAATCCGGTCTGCATGGACCGATTATCCTGGCGTGACCCTCAAATTCCAGTTTGCGGATAGAGAGTTGCGGTAGAATACAATGAAATTACGAATACTGACTTTGGTATGGTCACAACTTCGTTGTTCACTTTACCGACAGAAGAAGTAAGATGCCTGGCATCGTCTTTAATATTCTAATATTTTTAACCTTATTTCTCTCAAAAAATCACTAAAGGGGCTAAACAAAGTGCACAGTTTGAATATAGATTCGAGCCAGGATTCACGACTTCATTTTTTCCTAACGACTTTTTATAATTTCAATTATTTTCTTAAGAATCTGCCATCGTTCTAAGTGGAGAGAGATTCCAAGTTTTGCGAATGATTTCACAATAGGCCTAAGAGCAGGCCTTTACATTTCGTTATGGAAAACTTTCATCGAAAGAAGCTTACAGACTACTGCGTTTCTCAGATTGAGATCTATATATATAACTGTCATGACAGCAAAATTGGTCAACATGACCAACCTTACTCTACGGAAACTCGCATTCAAGCTGCTTTTAAACTGGTTTAAGCTGCTTTAGATCAGCAACGATTAACGCGATGTGCACTCACTTATGTCGAATACTACTGCAATCTCTTCGACTTGACGTCACGAATCTATACTGGGCTCCGAAACGCAGTGGCAATCCGTCAACTAATAACGCGAAAAAGTCTGAATCAAGTCTTGATGAAGTATGTAAGTAAGTAAGTACAGATACCACGATTTTCCATGCGGATCTCTGCGTCATAATGGAAACAGTGGAAATCATATCCAAAGGAGGGTGCGAGAAAGTGAAAATTAAAATACTTTCGGACAGCGAATCGGTTCTCAAAGCCTTGAATAGCTTCACTTGGAAGTCAAAAGTTCTAATAGAATGTAACAATGCACTCAACAAACTGGCCACTCATAATCAGGTCTCACTGATTTGGGTACCAGGACATGAGGAACACGAAGGAAACGAGAAGGCAGACTTTTATGCCAAAAAAGTGGTAGAAGGGCTATTTATTTGGCCAACCCACTTTTTCGGCTTTAACAAAATTAATATAAAGCAGGAAACCAAAAAATGGATCCAAATTAAAATCAGGAAACACTGGAACGGCACAAGCGGTCTTAGTCACTCCAAAAAGTTCCTGAACTTCAATGCCAACAGATCTGCAAAATCTGCTCTACCCCGGAATAAAAAGGGCCTCAGATAGCTCTGTAGACCACTTTGCCACAATAGGGTTATCTATGTAGTACAAGATCATGCGGGTTCTGCTGTGATGAAGAGGAGTCTATGGAACACTTAATCACCAACTGTGGGGCATTAGGCCATAGGAGACCCAGAATCCTGGACTCGTACCTACTAGATGAGGAAGACCTACAATTGCTCCCTCTTAAGGAGCTGGTTCGATTCCCCGGTATACTAAATAATTATAATTAAGTAATTAGGGGCGCACAATAGATCTATCTGGTCGCAGTGCATAAAGGGCTTAGCCTAACCCGTATAACCATTACTATTACCAAGTCTTAGTGAACCGAGTCACAGCATATACATAAGTCCCTTTTGAATTCATGCACTCACAACTTGAGGAAAAGGGTAAATCAACCGCTAACAATACGTGAACTATTCTGGACTTGTGTAGAGTATTGCGTTCACAACAAAGAATACTGATCTTGCTGAGTCGGTATAACTTAACTTATATTTAACCCTCTAACTTAACCTCTATTGATGGTGTTGACGAAACTTTTGAAAAGGTTAACAATAATTTGCTGCGAAATCTATTACATAAGTTCCACTAAGGTCAAAAAGTCACAAAATTTTTTCTAAATTTGGTAAGCTATTGAAATCATTGAGGACTTTATCAAAGCCAGAACAAAATATATCTGTATTTGGTGTATTTGTATCATCATGAATGTGTCTTCTATTATGAGCGACTGGTTTGTAAAACATAACTGTTAATAAGCACCAGCTGCAACTCAGATGAGCACTTAAGGCAAGGAGCCCGACATAAGAGACGTCCGACTGATATTTTCGTAGAAGTACGAATCTTTCGTAGCGAAATCAAATAACTCACCAAATTTTTACCTTACATTATTAATCAAAACATATAATCACTTCTTTTTCATGTCTAATTTCAGTTGCAGTTCCTTCTTTTAATACTTCGAATATTTTCTGCATTTCACTATTTAGAATACAACTTCATTCGTTTTTAAAAATAGTGACTTTGATAATCTGCTATTTATTTATGACTTGTTTCTTATGGAAACAAAATACACTGTGATTAGACCTGATGTGGTTAAGTGTTAAGTAGCAACAACAAAAACTTGATTAGCGCAAGTGAAAGTGAAAAATTACTTTTGTCCTCAGAAAAGGATGAAATTACCCAACATGCGAAGTAGGAATAGTCACATGAGCATATTCATATATACATAGCATATTTATACTCACATACGTACATGCATACATACATACATATATGCATGAATGTACTTGATAGCAAATGTTAAGTTTGTGATGAAATTGAGGGCCAGTTTGAAACATGTTCGTAGACTAGTCTATTTGACTTGATACACGCTCAGGCTAGTTCAGTTCTTGAGTTAATTTGAACGGGAGGGGTGGTATAAGGGTGTGAAGCGTGGCCGCGCAACATTTAACATATGTTAGCTTTGTACAATTTTTTGAAAATTTCAAAAAAACCAGAATTTTTATAATTTTTCTGAATTTTAGTATAACAAAGTGCAATTTTCAAGTGACTGCAAAATGCTGATGATGTTTCCAAATTTTTTTGTTAACAGTTTTAAGCCTTTTCTATTATATATAAAAAATCGAACATTTACTTTCTTTCGATCAGAAAACGATTGCTTTAAGATTCCTTCTTGCGTAATCCTTAATGGAAAGTATTTTAATTGCTTACTGCACACTATGAATCTTTTTGCAGACGTCTTAAATCCAAATTACTCGTTGATAAAGGGTTAGTACTCGTATGTGAGTAAGTATGTAGTAGTACATATTCTCTTTGTTGATATCCCACATACATTTGACTTTCCTCCTTTCTGTGTCCGCAGCCCCACATTACAAATTTGTATGAAATATAATACAATATGTAGATGGACTCTCTGGATTTGCATGCATTTCGTCGTGCCCTGTGCTGTTGAATTAAATATTCAAACTCTCACTTTTCGGAGAGGTTTCATTGATCACTGGATAGTTGCGTTGATTAAGTAAATTTTTGGATCAGGAAACAAAAGCGAGGTTACGAGCTGTAGGCCTACCTTAAAACTTTCTAGTTGCTTAATATATCCGTAAAAATTGTCAAAGGAAAAATTATTTTTATTTTTATAAAATTTATCTTAAGAATCGAGCGACGATTGTGTGTGCCATTTTAGATTAAAGTTTATCTCGTGTGTAAAAACAATCTCGTATTTGATACGAGGTTGTCCATTTTGGCTAGAAAAAGTCGCCACGTGTCTGATACGAGGTTTTCATTTTAGGCACGGAAGTGGGATCACGTCACTCACACGCTGTTTTAAGGTAAAATGTTAAGAAAGTAATAGACCCGCACCAGCATGGTTTTGTATGCGGTCGTTCAATCGTCACAAATCCTGCTTCTTTTCTTAATTTCTTTATCTCATTGAAGAGTAGATGCCAAGTGTGATGTAATCTACACTGATTTCTCGCAAGTCTTTTATGCTGTAACGCACAGTATATGCATAAGGTGGCGCAAAATTAACCACTCTGTCGGATGATTTATAATTCTTGCTAATGGCGCTGTGCGTCAATCATATTTGTGACTACTAGACACAGGCACTACAAATGAGCAAGCAATGAAGAGGCAATCAACAAAAGCAATCAACAAAATCAATATATATTTATATATATATATATATTAGGGCGGGTAGATTTGTGGGGAGGCAAAAAAATCGCCCATTGCTATGTGAAAATCATATTCTAGGGATCAAAATAAGAAACTTTGCCGAAGGAACCATACCTCTAAAACGAATTCTGATGTCCCCCAATTTGGGTCGAACTTTTAGTGTATTTTGTGGGGAGGCAAAAAAATCGCCCATTGCTCTGTGAAAATCATATTCTAGGGATCAAAATAAGAAACTTTGCCGAAGGAACCATACCTCTAAAACGAATTCTGATGTCCCCCAATTTGGGTCGAACTTTTTAGTTTCTTTTCTCATGTAAAGGCCAAAAATGGTGATATTTTGAAATGATTGTATGGGGAACCCCCCAGCGGAGTTCCAGGGGTGTGCCACAGGCATGGGTGGATCGGCCGTCCAAAGTTAGTGGGGGTCGGTCATACATTTGGACTCGATTGGAGCACTCTAAATGGGTCAAAGTGGGATTTTTCGTTCGACCCAAATTGGGGGACATCAGAATTCGTTTTAGAGGTATGGTTCCTTCGGCAAAGTTTCTTATTTTGATCCCTAGAATACGATTTTCACAGAGCAATGAGCGATTTTTAAATCGACCCGCCCTAATATATATATATATATTTCATCTTTTTATTCCCGTACGGAATATAGGGCATCATATAAACTACCATCAGCCATAATCTTTTATTTTATTTAGTAAAAAAGTTATTTAAAAACAAAATTGGACGAATAATTTTGCGCCACCTTGTAATATTGCATACACTGGAGCGGGAAGGGTTCCACTCAGTATTCTTATGTTGGGTTAGTTTGTATCTTTTATATAGAAATTGTCATGCTGAAACTGGAAATGCTAAGTCTTACGGCCACCTCTTGTAGTATGCGATCAATTATTTTTCTACTTTTCATTAAGAGCATTGAAACTTGTTTGAAGTAACCAAAATATTTGTATGCCAGATGTACTGCCGCTGCAAGATGATCTTAATATAGGGGCTAATTGAAGAAAACTTAATAAATCACATCTTAATATCAAGAATTGCTTCCACGTGACTATTTCTAAGAATATAAACCTCATAAATTCTCTTTTTGGTGCTAGCTTGGTACTCCTCAGGAATTTGCAACCTCAGTTACATTTAATTCCTGAGGATGCTATAGAAGTGACTTATGTGGGCTATTCTCAAATTTAGACTCAAACGCATTGGTGTATTCCATTTTACGACACGCCATCCTCTTCATCATCGTCAGCTCAACAACCTGGTTCGGGTCTTGGCTTGCTGTTGCATTTGTCTTCAGTTCGATTTTTCACCCGCTTGAGTTCTCCAGCAACGTATACCAACTAGCTCAGCGTCCCGATCAACGCCATCTAAACATCGAAGTTTTGGTCTTTCTTTGCCGCTAGTTTTTCTGCACGTACCCAGTAATAATTTCTTCGGTGGGATAATACCTCATAGAGTTGCGTGAAATGAATACGCAGATTTGTGAGGCCTAGGGAGCGAGAATCTTCAGAATACCCAAAACCAATTAGTAGAATATCGATCGTCGAAGAAAATCCAAATTGCAAACCAACAAATCAATTTTTGTCTTCTGACTATTATTGCCGGCCATGCATTTATCAACTAATTTATTAATACATCTGCGCAGGCCATCAATCATGCACGCGCACTTTTTCACATACAAATTTTCGAATGTACTTTTTTTGTTCTTTATACGTCCATTGTTGCTTTTTCTTGCTTTTTGCATTTCCAACAAATTGCCAAGTTTGAAGCAGCGCATGCGCAGCTACTCGTATGTCACTGGCCGCGTAAATCATTGGCAATAATAATGATGCCGGCCACGATGTTGACTGTGCGACACCGTTAATATCGATGATGCATGCCACAAATGATGCTGAGTGCTACATACACATATGTGTGTGTATATACGTATGCATGTGATAATATTTTAATATGTATGCTTGTGTGTATGACCATCTAATGCTTGCATACTTTTGCACAATTGGCTGGTCAATTGGCTGCCTTCGCAATTGGCAACAGAGTAACGATGTAAGTAATTTTTTATATGGCATATATGTGTGTATATACACGTGTGTACGTGTGTGTGTACTTGTTGTACTCATATTAGCAACGCCATTAGCGCGAGCAAGATCAATGCGAGCCACATAACGAACGAGGCAATGGCGACGTGCAACAATGCAATGATACAAAGCGGAAAGGTCACATGTAAGCACGAGCAACACTTTTGCATGCCAGTTTATTGTTATTGTTATTGTTATTTTTATTTGTCTACTTTTTTGTCTACGTTTTTTGCGTTCTTCGTTTTTTTGCCCCACCAACTGACACATGCCACATGTGGCGAAACGGCGTGCACTTGCAGCTAATTTACACGTTCACACAATGGCTGATGGGAGTGTGAATAAAAAATGGAAGCAGGGGAAAATAGTTAAAGGTGGGGGAAGTGCAAGCATATGATGTGAGAAGGTGAGATTGTTGGAGGAAAACGACTCGGTCGGCAATGATTTGGCAAGTTCAGGTGTATGTGGCCGACAAACCGGTGCACCAGTCATAAGCTAAGCGAATAGGCGGGCAAAGGCAGCGCAGGGCAGCGGCACTCAAAGTCAAGGTTTGGTGCGAAAAACACGAATTTGTTGAACTAAGGCAACGAATATTAAAAAAAGAGCAAAACTCATTTAAAAAGTTTTTTCGGCTTCAATTTGCTCTATGTATGCCACTGCAGTAAAAAGAAGTATTGCGAATGCTGCGCTGCTATGGCTGAGGGGGTGTGTGCGTGACTACCGTTTGGTGGGTAAAGGGTTCGAAGCCCAATGTGAAAATTAAAAAATAATTTTTTGTTTTAAAACTCAACGTGAAGAGCTAAAACTCTGCTCTAAAATGCAGCTCTGCGATAAAAAATCTCTAACTGCCGCTTGGAGGAGGCAGACAACTGCTGGAACTTTTTTGTCGGTTACTTTGTTAAGCCAATGCACTTGAAACCATATCCCTATGTTACAAACAACATTTCGAAGTACTGAAAATGTATTTCCAAAGTGAGTGCTGCTTTGCTCAAACAAGGTTTATTAAATTGGTTGGTGAAAAAGAAACATTAATTTCTCGGTAGATGGCTGTAGCGGTCCATGTCTCGTAAAGTATCGATCGAACAATTTGAAGTTTATGCTCGTTGCAAGGTAACATTTCACACTAAAAAAATTCTTTCGCTTTTTTTTTTGTTTGTTCCATTCAGTTGTGAGTTAAAGGGTGTTCACAATGGTGTTGACTTCCATTTTGGTACATTTTAGAGTTTTTTTTATAAAGGCGAAAAAGCAAGCCAGATTGCTGAAATTGTGAATTGTGTTTATGTTACCGATACATGTACAAAAAATGGCCAGTCTTTGCATCTGCGGGGCACTGAGGACCACACCCACAGAGACCCTAAATATTATGCTTAGCCAATAGAGCAAATCGGCAAGCAGATAAAGATAAATCGGTCTATTCAGAACAAACCAGAGAGGACACTCTTCAATTCTAGAAAAATTTCCCTGCATTCCGGTTGCAATGGATTTCTGTAAGACAAAGGATATCAGCCTAGATAAATCCTTCGTCACAGTATTTATTTCCAAAGAGGAATGGGATAAGGGGCTTTAGGGAAAATGATATAAACATCTATACAGATGGCTCAAAACTAGACAAAAGAGAAGGTCGAGCGGTTTACTCAGATAAACTCGGAGTTAGCCAATCATTTCGCCCACCTGATCATTGCAGTGTATTTCAGGTGGAAGTCACTGCCATAAAAGAGAGACTTGCGGCAATAAAAACGAGAGTATTATCCACACTCGTCAAAAACAGTCATAGAATGCTTTAAACTTCTAAATGACGTATCTAAATGCTGCAAAGTACAACTTATTTGGGTGTCAGACCACAGGAATATAGCAGAAAACTGCAAGGCAGATGAACTTGCTTGAATCGGTACAACGCTTGACCTCCAAGTGGATAAGACGATGATACGTATGCCTAAGGCCACTTGTAAATTACTTATAGATAGAGGAACCATCAGCATCAAAGAGGTAAATACAAGTTGGTAAAACCTCACAACATGCGAACGAAGAAGACAGACATGGCCGAAATGGCACAGCGGTCGATCAAAAAGCTTGCTAAGATCTAACAGAGAAGCTATAGGAAAAATGATAGGGGCATTAACTGATCATTGTCTAATAGGCAGCCACACTAGAAGGTGAGAATTTCCGTACTTCGATTTCTCTAGTAGCTGTTATAATATAGAATAAGAGAAAACAGTCAGACACCTTTTATGTGACTGTGAAAGCTTAGCTACAAGGAGGCTCCACATTCATTTTTACTGATGTAGCGGACATAGCACATCTAAAACTAACGAAGCTTTGCTCGTTTATTTAAGCTGCCGGAAGGTTTGAAAAGGAACCCATAGGGTAAGGATAAGTTAAAATGGTATCACAATGGACCTATGAAAGGTCTAAGTATGCCATTCCGACATCCACCCCACCTCCCTACGTACCTACCTATGGTCTCGATACTGCAACAGATAATTAGGTGCAATTTTGGTTCCGTCGATTCTTTACAGGCAGGTTCGAAACCTCGGCCATGAAACATCAAATGACAGACAAAGTTGTTTCTATTAGCAGTCGCCTCTCGGCAGCCAATGTTAATCCTTCAAGTTCAATTCAGACCCACAAAAAGAGTTTCTCACAAAAATCTTCTGCCGTGCGGAGGCGGCTTAAGAATGTCTGCCCTTCCATTTGTGGGAAAAAATCAAAACGCATATCTGAAATAGGAGTAGGAGAATCTTAGGGAATCGAAAATCCCAATTGCATTTTTTCCAACTGAAAATCAATAATTATTTATAAATATATTATTTATTTATAAATTTAGATAAAAACGGTGGTTATTTAAAATGCCAGTGTTTACTTTTGAAGTGAAATTGAATTGAAAATTAAAAAAAAGAGCCTTTTTGGGTAAATGAAATCAACTATTTTTGACTAATTCAGATGCTTTCTTTTTTAAAGTTTAATTTTTGATTGCATGCATCCGAAACCATAGAACATCTATTTTTCCCCGCAGCAAAATTTGCGTGAAAGCCTGTTATGGACATATCTGCGTCAGTACGGTTTTACGTAGGACGGAAGCGCTGAGAACGTAGAGTTTTCGAGTGAAGAATATCGTTTCATACTAGGGATGTCTAAATTTCTTATACTTCGCAAGAAATTACAAAACCCGATAATCCCGGGGTTTTTGGGACCAAGATTTCTTTCGGTTTTTTTATATGGGATCCCGGAATTTCGGAATTTTTAACTCTTCCGAAGCACATAAAAACTAGACAGAAGAGCCCCTTTTTATAGCAAAAAAGCTACTTTCACTTTACTTTTCTCCAAATAGGGATATTTATATAATATATTTGAAGGATTTTGTTTCTATAAACAACGAACTAGTAATGGGTCTAACTTCAATTGGTAAAAGTTAGTGGACTTTCTTGAATCTACAAAACACTCCTTTTACTTAAAATTACTGGATTGGCACTCTTGATGCGACCGCCTACTACCTCAATTTATTTCTCTCAACTCTATCAAATCAACGATAATTATTAGAGGTTCGAGAAGAGAAAAAAGCCACATGCGTCAAATAACCGGTGCATATGAGGACAATCGATAAATAGTATAGAGAATTTTGTCAAAAAGGATTAGGTAGCTAGGTAAAAGTGGCAGTCGGTCTCTTAACCAACTTACTCAGGCCAACTAACTTACACCGAATCCAAATTTAAGCCATCTGTAAAGAACCGAACAGATATACGAGTATTATCAACCCATTCCCATCTAGCTGGAATTCCAGCACTAAATAACCTATTAAAAAATGGTTCCCTGAAACAATAGTCAACAGGATTTGTTGTACATAGGCCAAGTGTTCAACACCTAAATCTCACCATCGATTAGTTGCGGCAAGGCGAGCAGCAGGTTTACTTGTCTTCTGTTTACCAACTAAATCTATAAAAAAGGCTTACAAAATCTAATTTTAGTTCAAGGGTCGATATGGTGTCTAACATTTTATGAATTATTCCTCTTTCAAAGGGGCCACTTTCGCAGAATATTTTCAGCCAACCAGTACAGTCTTGCTAATCCACTCCTGATTTCTCTGTATTAGAATTCTAGTATATATCAGGCTTCAGTTCGAATACCTTTTTTACTGACGATAGTTTAACTTGAGACCGTCATAAGAAAATACTGATGGAATCGCAATGGAATTATTCAAATAACATTTACACAAACGTGAAAAATGACGAAACACTTATCAAATTCATGAAAGATATGTTCAATTTCGATTGTGCATCAGAAGAAGCACCATCATCGATTTGACTTTTTCAAGACACATTACACTCGAAACACCCCCTTTCATTTCCTACTTTTCCTATCATCGATCTATTCTCAACAGAGAAATGGTTCATTACCATGCACACAGGAAGAAGGCATATGCAAATACAAATATGCGAATTTATATACATATGAGCATATACATATATATACATACATATATATACTCACTCAAATAGGAGAGAGCCAGGAGCCAGATGTTGAACGTTGCCGAACGCGGGGGCCGATTGTGCCTCTTTGTCGTTCGTTCCGCGCTCTCGCTTGCAGTTTAAGCAAGCTAACGACGCATAAGCAAGATAACGACGAATGAGCAAGATAACGACGCATTTTTTGGTGCGTGCAGCCGGCTACATCGAATTATACGACGTTATCACGTCAAAAAATATAAATAAAAATATATAAGTATTAGGGCGGATCGATTTAAAAATCGCTCATTGCTCTGTGAAAATCGTAGTCTAGGGATCAAAATAAGAAACTTTGCCGAAGGAACCATACCTCTAAAACGAATTCTGATGTCCCCCAATTTGGGTCGAACGAAAAATCCCACTTTGACCCATTTAGAGTGCTCCAATCGAGTCCAAATGTATGACCGACTCCCACTAACTTTGGATGGCCGATCCACCCATGCCAGTGGCACACCCCCTGGAACTCCCTTGGGGGGTTCCCCATACAACCATTTCAAAATATCACCATTTTTGGCCTTTACATGAGAAAAGAAACTAAAAAGTTCGACCCAAATTGGGGGACATCAGAATTCGTTTTATAGGTATGGTCCCTTCGGCAAAGTTTCTTATTTTGATCCCTAGAATATGATTTTCACAGAGCAATGGGCGATTTTTTTGCCTCTCTACAAATCGACCCGGTTTAATAAGTATATATATAAGTCTCTTAAGACCTCAAAGTCGTAACTGTCAACAGGGACGTGGGTGGGGATACGCGAGTGCGCCGACTTTTTGTTTGATGACAGGAGGTACTCCGTTCTGTCTTCAATTACTATCAGACTCATTCGCTTTGCTTCGTTATCCAGTTTGGAAAAGGCAGAACTAACAGCGCGGTTGTTAAGGTTGATCATGTCAATATTATCGGCGTACGCCAGCATTGCTAGCATTTTAAAGAATGCTTAAACATGGACACTTTCGCAAAATTGTACAATATGACATTTAAGAACCGATAAATATATGCATTGGGCACGAACAGTTCAATTCCACCTGAACCTTGACTTATTTACTCGTTAGGACATATCTGCATACATACATACATGGACATTTAAATGTACATCCCTACAACTGCCGATATATAAAATATGCACCTTCACCTACAAAAACAAAACTCACACAAATCTCATTGTTCATGCCGATGCGCTACTTTGTTTGCCACCTTGTTCATCCAACTATCTGTCTGTCTGTCTGTCTGTCCATCTATCTATCCGTTAGCGCGACGCATAAACAATACTAATGATGCAAAATGACTTTAACGGTGCAATACTCACGGCCAAATTTACTAAAATGCATATAAGCCTTTCTTAGTCTACACTTGAAAGCACAAACGTTTGTGTGTGTGCGCGCATCCATACATCACCCGGTTTTTTTCTTTTTGCCTTGGTGTGCCACTTGCATCTGCCACATGCTACAAAGTGGTCCAACTCCGGTCGCAGTGCTAATGCTGCAGTTATCGTGCTGTGGCTGCCACATCTTTTTCCAAAGTTGCACTCTTTTTTTATCGGCACTCATACAAAGACATATATATTTATGCACATGTGTAGATGTATATACATATATTTGTTTTTGTATTCCGGTATGCCTGTGCGCGGCACGACAAATGTCTGCTCTGTCGGTTGTCCACTGCCAACTGCCGCGATTAACCGAACTTGGCTGAAATAAAGGTCATTTGAACGCGTTTAGTTGGCCTCAAAATGGATTGTGCTGGCCATCAATCGATTAGGTACACAGCGGGACATTTTCAAAACCGAAGCCATCGACATCTTTCTACATTATTTTGTGAAAACAAGCCCACACCTGAGGTCTGAGTATTTTCCTCGAAATATTATCCACATACTGGAGGCAATACTTGTTCTAAACAGAGCGAGATCGCTCAATGGTAATGATAATGATTGTATGGGTAAGACTAAGACCTTTATGAGCTGCGACTAGGTTGATTTTTAAGTGGCGGGTCCCAAGCCCAGTGCACAACCAGCTATCCTGGAATGCTTCGCCTTCTCACGTTAGCTCACTGCCGAACGGGTGTTCGGAAGCTACCCAGAGGAAACGTGGGATACGTTATCTGTATGCCGCGATGTCTGAGTTTGGTATCCCCACATAACTAATACGGCTTTTCAAGATGACGTTGCTCAACACCAGCAGTGCCATCAGAATTGGGAAGGACCTCTCTGAGCCGTTTGATACCAAATGAGGTTTCAGACAGGGTGACTCGCTGTCGTGTGACTTCTTTAACCTGATGTTGGACAGCACCGTACGAGCCGCAGAACTTAATCACTCAGGCACAATATTTTATAAGAGCGTACAATTTTTGGCGTATGCCGATGATATTGACATCATCGGCCTTAACAATCGCGCTGTTAGTTCTGCCTTCTCCAAACTGGATAAAGAGGCAAAGCGAATGGGTCTGGTGGTGAACGAGGACAAAACGAAGTACCTCCGTGTCTTCAAACAAACAGTCGGCGCACTCGCGTATCGGCACTCACGTCACTGTTGACAGTTATAATATCGAGGTTGTAAAAGACTTCGTATATTTAGGAACCAGCATTAACACCGATAACTATGTCAGCCTTGAAGTCCAACCTAAAATCTCTCTTGCCAACAAGTGCTACTTTGGACTAAGTAGGCAACTGAGCAGTAAAGTCCTCTCTCGAGGAATAAAAGTAACACTCTACAAGACTCTTATCATGCCCGTCCTAAGGTATGGCGCAGAAGCTTGGACAATGACAACATCCGATGAAGCGATGCTTGGAGTGTTTGCGAGAGAGATTCTGCGTAAGATTTTTGGACCTTTGCATGCTGCAACGGTGAACGATGAGCTGTATGAGCTTTACGACGACATAGATATAGCGCAGCGAATAAAGATGCAGCGGCTACGTTGGCTGGGTCATTTCGTCCGAACGGATACAAGCGCTCCGGCTCTGAAAGTATTCGATGCAATACCAGCTGGTGGTTGCAAAGGAAGAGGAAGGCCTCCTTTGCGTTGGAAAGATCAGCTAGAGAAGGACTTGACTTCACTTGGTGTGTCCAACTGGCGCCGATCACCAACCCTTAATTGAAGGCTTTCAACTTTTCGTCAAGAGCGTATGAAACAAAGTTTGATTTAATGGTCTGCAAGACATAGTCCGGATGATATTAGCCGTTGCTTACTTTTACTGTGCGACTACAAAAGTGTAGATTAGGAATTAAATGTAATTGTGAATGGCAGAAAATAATTTCTCCTAGCCACAAAGCAGTATTGCCAATTGCTCTTAAGACCAAGATATAGAATTTAAAGAATAGGGGGTACAGGCAGGGCGGGTATTCATTACTCCTCTGCACACTTCCTAGATATTTTGTGAATCTTAGTCGTGTGCCGAGGGAAATAGAATGTGGCTCGTCCATGTCCAGGCCCATGCATGCCCATATGGCATGGCTTCGTATATTTTGTGTCAATGTTCAGCTCTTTCTGTGGGAACTGATTTAGGGGCCGTTATAACAACTACGGCAGAACCTAGGAACATAAAGGTACCACAAGACAAGGGTCGGATGTTTTGTTAATAAATACTAAAGTTACTTGAGGTAATTCCTTTCCTTCATAAAAGATTCTCGGGAGAATATACCTTGGCTAATTCTGGTGAAGACAAATCTAGTTTTTAATGCTAACTTCGGAAAGTGTATTTTTCGAGTTTGTAAAAATTTATATATTTCATCATAACGAAGACGGGAAAATGTAGGCTCCTTAGTCTTGGGTGCTCCTATTTTTGGGTTGCTTGTTTTAAAATTTATGGATTCGACATTAACTTCTCAAATATGGAATAATAAAAATAATACATCCTTCAAATGCCGATTGAATTTTCGCAGAAAAAAACGAACTCCGGCAGCGATAAGCCAAGGACGGATGTTCGCTTCTAGTACTTAATAATTACAATTTTTCTCCAAGTGTATGGACTTGTAAAGACATGTGTAGTCTGTGACTACATGCGCTACATGTTACGCCGTAAGGAGCACAAGACACATGCCGACATACATACATATATACATTGGATGCACAAATACAAATAATCACGTAGTATTTGGCCACTTGGCGTGCGGGAAATTAAGAAAAGATCACATTCAAGTGAAAAATCGAAAGAAAAAGCGAAACTCACAGCTGGGATACTCGAAAAAGAAAATAAAAAATAGCAAAATGTTAGACGATTTATTAGTTTATTTCGCTCTATTGACATTTGCCATTGCACAAGGCCTGCCTAGCTGAACGCCAGGTGTAAGATAGATAATATGGAGTATATGGAGAAAATGTAAGAGTTTGTCAATATGATAAGCTTTGGTAGTACAACTGGGTCTAAAATTGCAAAATCAGAAAAAAATTCAGCAAGACATATATGTATACAAAAAAAATGGTGGGCTTGCTTGATCATTTAATTTATTTCTGGGTACTTTCTAAATCAGTGAATGATTAGATCAGTTATTGGTTATTTAAATCAGGTACTTCCGATGGAGCTCAAGCTAAAACCCCTAAAACACTCAGGCTTAAAAGTCCCTTACATTCAAAGATCTGGAAAGTAAAAGGGTAGATAGTCAAGGAGGAAGGGAGAGAAGTGACACAGAGAAAGAGATAGGAAAAAATAGAGACAAAGAAAGAGATAGCTGAGAGAATTTTCCAGATTCTTTGGCAAATTTCAAAATATCCCCGAGTTTCATAGTACGAATATTACTCATTCTCATGACATCGACTATCAACCGAACGTCTTTTCTTCCAAGTTTTAGAGAATGCTTGACAGTTTTCTGTTCGGGCTTGTCACAAAATCCTTTGCAGTTCGCCAGCGTTCCAGACCATCCAGGGCCTTCGCTCTTTATGTAAATTGCATACATTATCGCTGTTCCAATTCATAATTCTTGTAGAACTGATTCCGATTATTGCCTCTAGTCACTGCGGGCTAACCGCTGAACCGCAGTTGGTCAATTGTAAGAGCTTAGTTGCATCGCTAATCAGACCTTATGAGCGGATGGTGGTGTAACTGTGTGAGTACTAGTGTGAGACAAATTACATCCTATTTTCTTGATTCAAGCTGCTTCTGGAATTATGACAAAACTTGTTAGTTTGGAGCGTCCCGAATGACACCCAGTGTGTCTGGGCAAGTTGAGAGATGAAACAAAGAATACTCGCTGAGACCCGCTATGGTATTCTGGATACACATAGCTTTAGTCAAGTCAATCGTCACCTATTCTGCTATGGAATGGGGGCGCAGAACCAGCTTCTATGTTAAACAAGCAACAAAGGATTGTATCTAAAAGCATTACGGTCGCTAAGAGAATAAAAGAGCAGAATCGCTATTAATACTTTGTTCAATTTGCTACCCCTATACCAAGGAAACCAAGGAAAAGGATGTGTCGAGTGCATTGTATTGCAGTTTTTAGAGAGTTTCGAAGTGAACAGAGAATTGTTCAAAAGGTTATTAGAGCAGAACCCTCTATTTGTGGTATCTCTTGACAAACTTATAACTGGAACGTCCCTACAAAGGAGTAATAGAGAGTCCAGACACTCTCTTGGGGGGTCGGTAAAAACTTTCTGCATGGACGGCTACAAGACTGACAATGGTACTGAAGCTAATTGGCGAAAGTTTATCCAGACAGAAGGTAAGGGTCTACAGTGATAGTCAAGCTACTCTGAAGATCTTAGAAACTGCTTGTACCTCTTAAGTAATAGTCCTAAAATGTAAGGTGAAGCTGATCTAATTAACATGGTGGAATGAGCTTGTTCTTATGTGGATTTTGGGACACTTCAAGACAACGACCTGGCTGATGAATTATTAACTGAGGTTCCGTGAAGCGTCCAATTGCACCGACACCAATTTTGGAGCTAAGCGGGAACAGTGATTCTTGAAAAGGATTGATAGGCTTGTAGCAAAAGGCCTCCTCAAACAGAGAAAGAGTGAGCTATGAGCCCTTATAGTGCTAATCACAGAGCACAATGCATGGGGATGACATATATCTATAAAAAACATTATCGGTAACTCGCTGGGTATATCTCGTTTGACTGATATATGACATTTTCCTTGCCGCTGTTCGTCTGTCGCTAGACTTATTTGGTACATTTTTAGATCAGATGTACTGAAAGTGAACGCTCCATTATCTTTTCCTTAAAAAGCTGCTTAGATTAATAAAATAGTTTAAGGAGTTTACAGATTCTCTCCCCAGCTACCTTTCTCTAGCTTTTAAGTCATCTTTCTAGGCTTAAAGTGTAATGGAAGGTATTGCTTGAGTGCTTGGGGAACTCCGTCGATCTACAATTCCATTCCCTTCACATTCCAAATATAGAAAAGTTGGATACTCATTAAATGTATGGGAGCTGGAATCATGATAAGTTAGACTTGAGAGAGCGAAGGAGTTGCTTCGCTTGGCCAAAAGCGGTCAGGTTCCGAACATTGTGTTTTTTGACTAGAAAATCTTTCAAATTGAGCAATTTTTAAACTCCCTAAACGATAGGGTTTATTTGACCGACCGTTCATACGAGAATTTGAGTCGTCGATTGGCCACCAGGAGGCCGTACGCGCCACAGGTAATGGTTTGGGCCGCTGTAACCGCAGACGGGCGCTCTCCAATCGTTTTCATCGAGCCTGGCGTCAATGTAAATGCGAAATATTATCGGGAACTTATTCTAGATCTTGCTTTGAAGCCGTGGACAGACAAACGTTTCGTCTCACATAGTTCGAGTGAACCAAGAATGGCTAAAACACAACGTTCCGAACTTCATAACGTCCACACAATGGCTCTCAAATTCACCAGACCCGAATTCGATGGGTTATTCTCTTTGGGCCATTTTGGAGAGCAAAGTCCGTAAGTTAGTCTTGAGGCATTGAAAAAAGCCATTGCCCGCGAGTGGGCCAAAATACCTGCAAGCCAAGGCCATAGTTAAGGCAAAAGGTGGTAATATCGAATAAAAGTAAACTGATTCTTATTTGTGTATTATTTTCACATATTTTTTACTTTGAATTGATCAAAAGTAGTTCTCCAAACTAAATGTATGTCCTTTTTAATTGGTTAAAATCCGAGTGCCGGACCCTGTATATACGAGTATGTATACCCTGATGAAGAAAAAATTCATTGGCTGGGAGTTAGTCTTTGCTTTTAAACCGAATTTTTACCATATTGCTCCACTATGCAGATTTCAGAATGTGGATCCATCATTCCACTGCAAAAATATAATGATTTGGTACATTTTGCATGCAACATATAACAGTGTTTGGTGTTTCCTTCCATATAAAATAAAAGTCGATCATCTGGTGTATGGAGATAATGCAAAAGGCCACCAGAAAAAAATTTTTTTGAATCGAAGCAATTTTTGAGCTAAATACTTTTTGCTAGCACTTTATTATACCAAAATTTAATGAGCTAAATATAACACGTACTTTACATTTTCCTGTAGTAGGACATTTTTTCAAATTGAAAGATTGCAACTTAGATTTATATGGTTTCTGAAGGAGAGTAGCCACATTTTTATAAAAAAAATTTTTAATATTTTAATTTTGTAAAAAAGAAATTAATTAGCAAAGCTTGTAAGTAAGTCATAGTTCTATGGTTATTTAACGCGGTATGAATGGATTAAAGTTATCTATCAAATAAAGTTAATTTCGGTGGGGATTAGGGGTAGTCGGAGTTTTCAAAAAATTGTTTTTTTTTGCATTTTATTAAAGTATAATGTCTTGAAAATATTGTGTGAAAATTTGAAGTGAATTCGAGAAATACTTTTCGAGTTATTCCAGAATTAACAAAGGTCGCTCGGGCGCTCTGGAGTAGCTAGCAGCAGCTGCACGTCTGAAAGCGGCAGATAAGCGCGCTAACGTTAACACTCAAGAAGGTAAAATGCGACGTAGGCAACAGCAAATCGATATTTTGGAAGCTGCTATGACGGCTGAATAACTATTATATGGCCCACTGTAACTTAAAAACCGCTTGGTAGATTTCAATAAAATGTATACTGCTTTTGAAAAATATAAAAAACTCGTGACTGATCGAAGGATTTTTTTTAACAATTAATTGCCGGTTTTTTTCTCGGAAAACTGAAAATTCTTTCCTGAGGCCGCCATATTGTTAAATTTGAAAAAAAGGCTTCAATCAGGCACAAGATTATCTATTAATAAAACCAATTTCTCTTGTCCGATTGATTTTAGATGAATCTCCAATCTCCTACAATTATTACTGTTTTTTGAAATTTTGTTAAAGTCAAGTCGAAATATGATGTGTTAATGCTATTTTTTTATTTTTGTAAAATAAATCATAATTTTTTCTGGTCTCTGACTACCCCTAACATTTTTGCGCTTGATTTTCACTAGATGCTTTCCATTTCAATTCAACCGGGCTATTCGGGTCATGTTCTTCGATTTCGTTGTAACTCAAGTATGTTGCTCTCTAGTCAAAATAATGAGACACGTATTTTTTGTTCACCCGAAAAAAATTTTTTTCAAGAGTTATCGGCAATTTTGTTTTCGGCTCAAAATCGATTTTTTTTAATTATATAAGAAACATTTTCTTTTAAATGCTCATAACTTAGTCAAGAAGAACCAATTTTAATAATTCTGGGTTCAAAATGACCGTCATTACTTACACGAGCGACTTAATGTAGAAACAATTGCAAAAAAGTTGTTGAACATTTTTTATTTAGCAAAAAAGAAAAACAAATGAAATTTTTTCGAAGTTCGATATTTCAAAAAGCGTATTATTTTTTATAACTTTTTCCAAATCAAGAGGACACCTCAAACTTCAATTGAGCTGAATGCCCTGTAGCTAAGATGAGTTGTTTTTGAGTAATGAATTTTTGAGTAAAAAACCTGTTTCGCACTTTTTGTTTTTTGGAAAATAAAAAATGTTGAACTACGTGTGTGCAATTGTTTCTACATGAAGTCATTTGTGTAAGTAATGGCGATCATTTTGAACCCAGAATCATTCAAATCGGTTCATTTTTGACTAAGCTATGAGCATTTAAAAAAAAATCGATTTTGAGCCGAAGAACAAAATTGGCGATAACTCTTGAAACAAATTTTTTTCGGGCGAACAAAAAAATACGTGTCTCATTATTTTGACCAGAGAGCAACATATTTGAGTTACATCGAAATCGAAGAACATGACCCGAATAGCCCGGTTGAATTGAAATGGAAAGCATCATTAATGATCGTCATGACTACTCTGCCTCAAAAAACAAGAAACACTTTACATTCACAACAAACTCCTCCACCGCCGCTATTTTCGGCAATGAGTTGTTGCCGGTTTTTAAGATCTTATTATTATTCTAACACTTTTTATAATGTTTGTTTTTATTAGCTGAAATAATTTTATTTCGGTCTTTAATTAATAAGATTAATAGATTATTTTGCATTGATTTGTATTGAAACCCTGAAGCATAGAAAGGAAAAATATTCTGTCACCCACTGAAACTACACCGTTTCGAGACAATACCAGTCCACTTTTAATAACAAAGAAATACTTTAAACTGTTTCTTTTTAAATGGTGGACTAAAGCAATCGATTTTCTCCATGCATTTTGCGCTAATATTCAGTTAGTTTTTGATAGGCATTCATGGGCATGAATTGAACTTAATTTCAAATTTTATAAGAATTACATTAGCACGCTTGAGTTCTTGATGGTGGAGACAGCCTAAATATTTAGCAGGCGCAAAGACAATTTTTTAAAGCCAATAATTCTCTGATCAATGAAATTTGTGCTTGACTACCATTTAGTTGCCTCCGGGCTCAATGAACAGTAAGAGCACGAAAAGTGAATGATAGAAAATTATTTTATTTTGCAGTCCACTTTGTAGTCGTAAAGGAGATAAAAAAATTAGAACTAGTCATTTAAAGTTTTCTCCATATACGTGTAGTATACACACATGCATACAATTTTTTAATACTTGTTTTTTAATTTTAAAACTACCTCATGCAGAATTTATTTTAATAGCAGCTAGGAGAAAAAAAAATCACAGTAACAGCTAGATTTGGCAAAAAATCAAATAGCAAAAAATAAATAGAAAATATTTAAAAAATAAAATAAATCGCAAAAAACTTGTCAAACCATTAAATAATTTGTTGGCTAAGCAACGTTATATAAATTTTAATATTCGATTTGCGTTTTGTCACTTATTTATAGCTGTTAACACACATTAATCTAGTTTATGTAATTTATTTATATTATGCAAATAAATTTATAAATTTCTTATTCGTATTTTATTTTCGCTTTCAGCTGTTCATAAAACTATTTTATGGCGAGCAATTAAAAAATTGGCAAAATTAATCAAAAGGCAAAAAATTAAGAAAAAAAAACCAAAAGAAAAGGAACACAAAAAAAAAGTAATA
This sequence comes from Anastrepha fraterculus, assembly GCA_037575425.1. Classification (NCBI taxonomy): domain Eukaryota; kingdom Metazoa; phylum Arthropoda; class Insecta; order Diptera; family Tephritidae; genus Anastrepha; species Anastrepha fraterculus. The sequence goes on along the minus strand of JAYXIM010055692.1, from coordinate 10,889 downwards.
ATCTGCGAAAGCGGGGGCTAAGTATATGAGAATTTTTGTGGGAGGATATAAGCTGAGATAAAAGAAATTGAAATAAAACCATTTTGAGTGGCAAAAAAAAAAACTAGTAGTAATGCGTGAGTAAATTACTATTGCATTCAGTTACTTTTTAAAGGATTTGCATTCAACTATGTTTGCGCCGTGTTTCAGTAGAAGGTTGCAGTGGTAAGCGCTGGCCGAAATATGCAAATCTAAAATAATTTGGGTTAACTTACTCACCCCTTGTGGAATAACATCAAGACGCACACCACAAATAGGAGGAGGCGCTAAAGTAATCCTCCTATCAGAAAATGCTATATATTTTGCGATTGGCCCCTAATGTCAGTTCTGTTTTCACATTTGTGTAGTAAACACATGCGAAATACACGTTAATAAACAATGTTACGCTACATTGCTCCAGAACGCGGAATATTGCTGACTATTTATTTGACCAATAATCGGTCGGTGACTTTGGCACAACGTAAATTTCGTCGCAGATTTCTTCGCCGTCCAACGCCTACTGGTGAAATACTGCGACGTTTAGCCGCTCGCCTCGAAGAGACTGGCACAACACGAGATGCTGCCAGGCGTGGCAAACCCCGCAGTAGCCGTTCTGCAGAGAATATTGCTGCTGTAGCCGAGGATATCATGGAAGCGCCGTCGACTTCGACCAGACTCAAACGGGTGTCAGTCGACGGTCTTTACAGCGAATTTTGGTACACGATTTGAAGATGTTTCCGTACAAAGTTCAGACGGTGCATCAGCTGTTAGCTGATGACCGCCAATCGCGCGTCTAACATACGCTCAAGCCATCCTTAATCACCACCAAGAGGAAGATGATTTTTCATCAAAAATAATTATGAGTGATGAGGCCCATTTCCATCTTAGCGGGTGCGTAAATAATCAAAATTTACGCTTCTGGGGCAGATGATTTTTCATCAAAAATAATTATGAGTGATGAGGCCCATTTCCATCTTAGCGGGTGCGTAAATAATCAAAATTTACGCTTCTGGGGCACTGAAAATCCGCGTGTAACCCACGAAGACCATTACACCCGCTCAAAGTCACTGTATGGTGTGCTGTTTTAGCTGGAGGAGTCATTGAACCTTTTTTCTTCGAAGACGTCGCGGGCCAAACGGTTACTGTGAATGGTGAGCGCTACAGAGCAATGATCAACGAGTTCTTTTTGCCGCAACTTGATGAATTGGGATTGGAAAACATGTGGTCCAACAGGACGGTGCAACGGCACACACTGCACGTGCCACAACCGTTATGCTGAAGGATGCATTTTCCGGGCGCCTAATCTCCCGTTTTGGCAATTTGCACTGTCCAGCAAGATCGCCTGATTTGACCGCTCCAGACTTCTGTTTGTGGGCTTTTTGAAGTCGCGGGTTTATGTCAACAAGCTCCAGACTCTTGCAGCTCTTAAAGACAATATCCGTCAAGAATGTGAGGACCTATCGCCGGAAGTTTTAGCCAAAGTGATGGAAAATGCCATAAAAAGGGCTCAAATGGCAATCAACTGTAGCGCCGGCCATTTACATGACATCATATTCTCGACTTGATGTAAAAAAAATAAAAGACCAAATAAAAATAATCCACAAGAAGAATCAAAGTTTTTCATTTTTTTTTTTAAATTACAGCCAAAAAACATCGCAAGGTTACTTTTGCGCCACCTTGTATATATAATTTACTCAACCACTGCACTGATTTTACTTAAATTTCTATAATTTCCATAAATTTTCTTTATGTATAGGTATAAAATTAAAAAAAATATTAATATTATAATTAAAATGAATTTAAGTAAACCATCAACTCTGCCAATTAAATTAAATGAATTATAAATTTCAATCAATGAAAAAAATTCCCAATAGCAGCTTGCAGAAGTGTGGAATAAAAATTTGTTAGTTCATTTTCCACTTTGTTACTAAATAAATCAGTTAAATAACACTTCCTTACCGGATGGCGTGATTGGGGAAATAAATAAATTAAAAAATCACCAAGTGCGATGAAAAAAATGCTCACAAAAAATGTGAAAAAAAATTGAGTAACTCCCAAATGGGGTTGCACATTAATGCCAGTGTTGCGATGTGTTTTTGCTTATTACTTTTTAGTTGCTATTTGTTGTTGTTATAGTTGCTTGTTGGTGCTGCGCTTGGTTGCACAATCATTGCATGGCGTGTCAGCAATACCCGAGGCGAACCCCTGCCAGAATGCTCAACACACCGCTACGCGCCCTACCTCCCTGCCTGCCATGTTGGCCTCTCTGGATGATTGGCCACAGCGACGCAGCAGCGCAGCGAAAATGTGCGAAATGTATAAAATATTTTAAAAGTTTTAACAATTTAATTAAGCATTGTTACCATTTACATTTGGCAGTCACAATAACAACTGCCAATATTGCTAACTGCGTCTCTGGTGTTGTTGTTTTTATAAGTATATTTATTGTGTTTGATGACGGTGCGGTGGTCAACGTCAATTGCGGCCAACACTGCGGCAAAGATATTGGCAATAACGCAAAATATAGGCAAACTGTAGCAACAGCAATGATATGGGCAACAACAACAAATACACCAACAATCATACGCTTATTGCATTCGCCTCGAATTAAGGTATTGCAATGCGCGTTCGCGTTCACGCTCGCCACGCCACGCCATGCCTGCCGTGCCGCGCGGATTTGGCAAAACATTGCGCTACGCTTTTATTAATGAAGCAACAAAAACGATAACAATAACAAGCGCAATGTACTTATACATATATGTGTACAGAGGTGTGTGCATGTTTGTGTGCATATTTACGGCAGCACGCAATTGCAACCGCATGCAATAAACGGTAACAGCAACTTGCCACAAGCGCGTAACGACAACGCAATGTGTTGACGCGCAGCAAACGGTAGTAAAAACAATAACAAATCAAGAAATCAAACAAGCGCAACAACACCAGAATTGAAACCACAAAAATACCAATAGAAAAAGTCATCAATTTCAATATCTATGACACACTGCAAAGTGCATGCCACTACTGGCATACCAACAGAGTCGTCGTTATGGGCTGGATGTAGTGCAAGACACTAATTGAGGAAAGCAACAAAAGAAAACAGAAGCAGTACTGGGAGATAAAACCAGAATAAATAACACATGAATGCATACATATCGAGTAAGCAAGCAGGAAAACTTAAAAAATATCATTTTCCTCTTTGTTCCTATGCCCTCGAGCCCAGATAAGAGAAATGTTTCCTGCAGGTTCGAGACGTTTCATCTCCTTCTTACAGAAGTTGAGCAGAAGGATCCGTTGGGGAAAACAGAGGCACCTATGTCCGTGAAGACCTTCCAGCTGCTTAGAATGATAGCCCTAGCACAACCCTCAAAACTTAGTTTGCGCATGGAGAGATCTGCACAAAGTACAGAGAAGGAAGGAGAACCTCTTGGAAGCCATATGTCAAGGGACGTGGTAGCATTTTGAGGCAGTACGAAGGTTCTCCTTCCATTTCTGTACTTCATACTGATCTCTCCATCTCAAAAGACATGGTAGCATTTTGAGGTAGTACGAAGCTTCTCCTTTCTTCTTTGTATTTCGGACTGCCTCAAAATGCTACCAAGTTCTTTGTCAGAGCGCATCCAGAGGCCAACTTTGACCCACTTAATAGCGCTTTGAACAGCAATTGATTGAGATTGATTGTAGAAAGCTCTACTGGCCTTCTTAACTCGATTTTCCATGTTCAGCTTCCAATCGAGCTTGGGGTCAAGTATTTCACCAAGATAGTTGACTTCCCAACTAAGAAGAACGCAACATATGCCCGACCCATTTCTACTCACGACGCTCAACGATTAGTCCAGTCATCAAAGCACCTTTTAGCACCCTTTTGAAGAGATCTTCTTCAGCTCCTTTAGCGAATTCTCCTTAATGGCCTCTATCGACTCAAAATGGCGTTAGCGGAGTGGCAATTTAAGTTTTGGGAAAAGGAAAAAGTCACAAGGGGCTAAATCCGCTGAATACGGTTCTCGGATGATATTTGTCGAGTCTTTGGTCAAAAAAGTGTTTATAATATGAGTTTGTGGGACGGTGCGTTAACATGGTGCAAGATCCATGAGTTTTATTTCCACAAATTGGGCCGTTTCCTACGCACATACTCACTTAAACGTCACATAACTTCCAAATTGTATTCTTTATTTACCGTATAATCATTTGGAACGAATTTCGAGAGCACAGCATCATGATAACCAAAGATAACGAGTAGCATGACTTTCAATTTTAACCGACTTTGACGTGGTTTTTTTGGGTTTCCGCTCAAGTGGATAGCGCCATTCAGCCGCTTGTTGACTGGTTTGCATATCAAATCACGTCTCATCACTTGTTATGATGAACTCGATAAACGTTGGGTCCGAATTCACTTGCTTGTCTTCAGGCAACTTCTTCTGATGAGTTTTTTGAAAGAAATTAGGTCTCTTGGAACGAGTCAAGCAGCCACGCGTCTTGGCGTCTTATGTTTAAATGATGGTGTAAAATAAAGCGAATTGATTCGTGAGACATGCTAAGGTCACAAGCTACCTCCATCAAACTTAAATGATGGCTTTCCAGCACCATTTCTTTGACTTTGTCGACGTTTTCATCCATTGAAAACGTTGATGGGCGACCAGATCGGGGCAAACCTTCCACGACTTCTCGGTACTCTGCAAAAACCTTATAGCACTCGTAGACCCGTCTTTTTGATAAATCACACTCGCCATAGGCTTTCTGTAACATTTTCAAAATTCATCCACGCCTTTCAATGGTGTGCCATACTCATAGTAGACATTTAAATGGCGGCCGCCCTAGCCGAATGGGTTGGTGCGTGATTACCATTCGGAATTCACAGAGAGAACGTCGGTTCGAAACTCGGTGAAACACCAAAATTAAGAAAAACATTTTTCTAACAGCGGTCGCCCCTCGGCAGGCAATGGCAAACCTCCGAGTGTATTTTTTGCCATGAAAAAGCTACTCATAAAAAATATCTGTCGTTCGGGTGTACGCGCCAATTATATATATATTAGGCCGGGTCAATTTGTGGGGAGGCAAAAAAATCGCCCATTTCTCTGTGAAAATCATATTCTAGGGATCAAAATAAGAAACTTTGCCGAAGGAACCATACCTCTAAAACGAGTTCTGATGTCCCCCAATTTGGGTCGAACTTTTTAGTTTCTTTTCTATAACTCACTTAAATTAATTTTTTCATTTACATATGTTCTGACTAAATAAATTTCTTAAGAGAAAAATAGATATTATTATAAATAAATAATAAATATTATTATAAATAAATAAAAATAAAGAAAAAACATAGCCATTTAGCTGATTTCTTCATATAAAGGCCAAAAATGGTGATATTTTGAAATTGGGGGACATCAGAATTCGATTTAGAGGTATGGTTCCTTCGGCAAAGTTCCTTATTTTGATCCCTAGAATACGATTTTCACAGAGCAATGAGCGAATTTTACATCGACCCGCCCTAATGTATATATAATTTTTCACATATAATTGTTAAGAGCCGAATTTTGAATGAAAGTAGTAAAACCGGAAAGTTGCTAAATTTTTACTTGTTTTATTTTAAAACAAAATCTAGGCGAGTGTTTTGAAAGACTCCTTACAATGGGGCCGTTGGAGCCGAGTTAATGCAAAGGCTACTTATTCTTTGAATGCTGTCTAACTGCTTGATCCAAGTTTTTTCTTAAGAGTTGACCACCAGACCAGAAATGCGTACGTCACGATTGGTCTTACAATAACTGTATAAAGCCAGTCAACTAGCTTAGGGTATAGACCCCAAATTAAGTCTACTTTTCTTTTGCAGGAGTAAAGCACTATAGTAGCTTTCTTTACTCTATCCTGAACGCTCAGCTTGCAAGGAACCGCAACAACAGTTTAAGTAATTTTTTTCTCTTGGTGATTTGGAAAATTGAGGAGATTTCCGTCACTGAGCTAAAAGTGAATTATTTTCACAAATTATACAGCCACCCGACGAAGAGACGCATAATTTTCTAAATTATTGTAACATTTTTCCATGCATTATCTCTTTCGCGCATTTTTTCGCGCAAATTAAATAATGCACACCGCGTGTCTGCGCTTAAGCACTAATCGGTTATTGGCCTCCGGCTACCATTGACAACCAGGCGTTGCTGCCGTGCGTGTTTGAGCTATCAAAGACGTCATTGAGTGACGACTAGCAGCCAGCAGCTAGCAGAGTACCCAGTGCTCTACATTCAATGTTGCAACAAGACACCGGTGCACACACACAAACACGCACGAACAACTGCTGGCCGGCACTTTGAGAAATGCATAAAAAATGCGAGCGAAAAAAATAATTAAGGCAACAATTTTTTGATCGAAACCAATTATTTCGCATATATGAAAACGGTATAGCAATTTTCATTACAAAACTACGACGCAGCACCAAAACCAAGCGCAGACGCAGGCGCAAACGCAGCCACAGCATTTGCCATTGCACGCATCGCGTCGCAGCAGCAGCAGCGGCAGCGAAGGCAGTTGGCAGTAGTTTGAGTGGCAGCAATTACAGAAACGCGTGTAATGCCAAAAGGCAAACAATTAAATGTGCAATAAATACTACGTGCAACGCGCAGTGGCATGTCGTGCCCCTGCCGCCTCCACGCTGCGCTCAGCCACGCCAGCAAAGCCAAGTGCGGCAGGAAAAATACAATACGACGACTGGTAGCGGAAACTGCGCAATAACCAACAGCAATTGCTACTAATAGGGAAATTCCTTCTTCTCGCAATACTTTCTGCTTTTCTTCTTCGCTTCTCTTGCTATCTGCAACATGCTTGGCTTCTATGGTGGTGGCAACTGAAAAAAACAACTAAATAGCGGCGCGCAATTATTCGAAATATTTTGAAATGCCCATTCTGAGCATTTTAATCACTTCATTTTAAACGATTTGTTCTCCATATTTTCTACGTCTGCGCTGCCGCCCCCATGTGGCAGGCCGATACTTTGCCCACCGGCTGGTTTGTAACGGATTGCGGTTTTTTGCCGTTTTTTGCGGCTTAGTTGCCGTTTGTGGTGTTTGCACTGATTAGCTGCTGATTTGTTGCTGATTTGGCTTTTTTTGAATATATTTTGTTTTTATTCGCCACTGATTAGTTGCGTTGGGTTTACCGTTATGGTTGGTGATGATATTTTTGTGTTTTTTTTTCGAGTATGGCTTGATGGCTGTTTTTGCTGTTGTTCATGTTGCCGCATGTGGTGACGATTGCGTTGACGCGATTAACGACGCGCTTGCTACTAAACAACAACTAAATTGGCAGCAATGTCGCTTTACTGGTTGGATTTACTACTCGACTACTGTGGCTTAGCGCGAATTTGGCGTATCCATAAGTGTTGCCGATGCAATCTGGTTGGTTTTGCTTATTGGGCTTGCGTGAAGTACTGAGATGATAGTCTGTATTTTCTTCTCTTATTGGCGATAGTTTATTTCTGGAGTTGCGTTATGAAAGTAATCACTTCAGAAAATGCAAGTAAATATTTTATCTGGTTATATTTAACGAGTTGGGCTCAGCCACCTTTTCGATTAGCAGTGAGTGTGAGAAAATATTTTTTTTTTTTGCTTACGGTTAGGTTAGGTTGTAGCTGCTGCCCGCTATACGACACACTCAGGCTCATAATCCATTGTGATACCGAATGAGAGACTTGCCCTGATATCCCTAAAGGAATGTGAACTTTTAAACATTTGTAGAAGATCACAGTATCGAGGATTTCCAACTCATTTAAAAAATGTCTACCTAAAGTAGATCAGAACAGTGACACACAGAAGGTGCGATATCGTTTTTTCCACTTCTCCGTTCATGCGGCTTCTGCAGAAGTCGTGCCTTTGCAAGCCTACCTTCTAGGCGTTTCTGCTTATGAGAGAGTGTCCCGTTATAACAGAAATCAGTTATTTTGGCTTAGCAGGGATGCTATACTTTTGGCATTGAGAGTCGGCAAAAATTGTCAGGCGATTTAGCTTGTGGGTTTATTAGGCTTTTCTTAACTTTTCTTAAAAATGTCTCAAAAGAAAAAAAAACTTTTGTAGATACGCTGTACGACTTGAAGCAGGTATATCTGAACGTAGCTGTTAGGTGGGCACCGGATTGCGTCCTATCGGTGAAACCTCTCAAGACGGAGCTCACAAGGAAATACAAAATACCCTGAACTCCACTCAATAGGGGGTGCTCTGCTGGTGCTTTCTGGCATGTTGAGGTACCTAGGTCTTATCTTTGACAGTAGCTCATCATAAATGAGAGGAAAAGGAAGGCAACAATAGCCTTGTATGAATGCCAAAGCGCTATTGGATAAAGCTTGGGTCTCTCGCCTACATTCGTTTTTTGGCTCTATAACACCATTGGAATCAGTGGGGCGCTTCGAACTACCCCTACTCTAGTGCTTAATACAATGCTAAATGTGGTACCTGTAGACATTGCAGGCAAAGCTGCTGCTACACGTGCCGCAATCAGACTGAGAGGTTCAGGCTACTAGCTTGACCTCAATTACAGACACTCAAGTATCCTTAGAAACTTTGAGTTCATCCCTTTGACAAGGCACATGGTGGAACGGCAGTAATTATAAACAAAGACATTAAATGCATCGATGTGAACCACTATAGACAGGACTACTTGCAAGCGACATCTATACAAATTGAGGACTTTAGTGGTCATTTAACCCTTTCTGCCATATACTGCCCCCCTAAACATAAAAATTCTAAGACACTATACTTTGACTTTCTTAAAACTCTTGAAGGCCGTTTTATTGCAGGCGGAGATTTCAATGCAAAGAATACCTTATGGGGATCCAGAATAACAAACACGAAAGGAAAAAATCTTTACGATGCAATAATAGAAAATAAAAGTGACTTTTTAAGCTCTGGAGAACCAACTTACTGGCCAACTGATATGCGGAAGCGACCTGATTTAATTGACTTTTATATTACGAAAGATATTAAAAGTGAGCAACTGGAAATAAATCCAAGCTTTGACCTCTCATCTGACCATTCTCCAATATTCTTAACCTAGGAAACCAGTCCTATGGAACTATTTTCGTGAAATTATGGAACAAAGCCTTAACATAAAAGTCCCCCTAAAGAGCGAAAAAGAAATAGACTCCGCAATCGCATACTTCAATGACAGTATAGTGTATGCAACAACAACTTCCACACCTATAATCAAGATGAGTAACAACAAACACAAATTACCCCATAAAATCTTGGAAAAAATCAGAGAAAAACGAAAACTAAGGCAACAATGGCGATCTACACGCTCACCAGATATCAAAAAAAGGCTGAATATAGCAGCAAAAGAAATTAAAGATATATTAAAAGTGGACAAGGACGAAAAATTTGAAAAATATATCGCATCACTGGGAGCTACTAGAGCAACAAACTATACACTATGGAAGGCCTGCAAAAAAATAGAAAACGCAGTTATGCACCAACCCCCTCTAAGGACAAGTACAAATTCTTGGGCGAAAACACCAAAAGAAAAAGCAAAAATACTCGCTGATCATTTTAAAAAAACATTTACAAATCAACATAACAACCAAGACATTGAGAATTTTGAATTTCATGCCCACCTCACAAATAACATAAATATACCAATCAAGAAAATAACTTCAAAAGAAATTCGTATAGCAATTGAGACAAAAATTGACGTAAATAAGTCCCCAGGATATGACGGAATCACAGGAAGGATTCTAAAGGAGTTACCTGACAAAGCAACTCTGTACTTAAGAAATGTATTTAACTCAGCATTACGAATGAAGTATTTTCCACTGCCTTGGAAGGTTGCTGAAATCATCGCAATACCTAAACCTAATAAAGATGCCTCTGAAGCTTCTTCATACAGACCAATTAGTTTATTACCATCATTATCTAAACTTTTTGAGAAGCTTATACTTGACCGCCTTGACCCCATACTACAGGCGCGAAACTTATTTCCCTCACACCAATTTGGATTTCGTAGAAAACACTCAACAATAGAACAGGTACATAGAGTAACAAATAAAATATTATCAGAAATGGACAAAACAAATACATGTGTTGCTGTGTATCTCGATGTGGCGAAAGCTTTCGATAGCGTGTGGCATAAGGGTTTAATATTTAAACTTAAACAGTATCTTCCACTCGACTACTATTTGTTAATGAAAAGCTATTTAGCAAACAGATTCTTTTATGTGAAATATAGAGACCAATACTCTAATATTCAACTCATGGAAGCCGGTGTACCTCAGTGCAGTGTACTAGGGCCTGTACTATATGTGCTGTACACAGCTGATATTCCCCTGCCTGCAAGTATCGACATGATAGCAACTTTTGCAGATGACACTGTCCTATTGGCAACTCATAAAACCAAAGAAGCAGCAACAAACAAGTTACAACAAATTTTGAATAAAACACTAACATGGTTTAATGCTTGGGGTATACAAGTCAATAGTGGCAAAACAATTCATGTAGTTTATTCCAACAAGAAAGTAAGACACAAGAATCTGACAATAAACCACTCACAAATCCCAATAGACACCAAAGCAAGATACCTTGGAATGACTATTGACTCCAAAATTCTCTGGAAAGAACATATTACGATGAAAAGAAATGAGGTAAAAAACAGATTCCGACAACTATATTGGCTACTTGGCAGGCGCTCGAAACTGTCATTGCTGAATAAAATACTTATATCCAAACTGTGATTGTGCCAATCTGGGCATACGGCATAGAAATCTGGGGTACTGCAAGCAAAAGTAACATTAACATTATTCAACGACTACAATCAAAAATACTCAGAACTATAACCAATGCACCTTGGTACATCCCAAACGAAGACATTCATCGCGATCTCAACATCGAAACAGTAGCAAAAAT